>WHPZ01590384.1:0-70822 GCA_016617965.1 Macrosiphum rosae
CTGTATATGTGGTGAATTTGTTAAGCTTTATAAAAATTTGAAATTTAAACAATTGTGAAAATAAAATTGTGAAATTTATTTTCGATAATATTATTTAATTTCTGCAAGAATAATATTAATGCAAAAACATTCACATAATAAAATATTAAAGTATAAAATGTAATTATTGACCACTTTTTTCTGCCAGGGGTTATTTTAAATAAATGACACAAATAAAATTAAGTAGGTATAAAGAATTTTTAGTGATGGTTTATTAATTATAAGTATATTAATAGTTATGTTTTTACGTAATAAAAAACAAAAATGAAGAAATCGAAAAGGTATATTATGTATCTACTGTGATGCACACGAATCAGTTCGATAATTTTCGTTTGCATTAAAAATGTTGTCCATTTAATATTTATTTGTAATATTGTATTATACGAGCATTAATTACCTACTGTAAGAAACCAATTAATATCAGATGTCTGCTGGAATAACCTACATTATTTAATAATAATATTGAAACTGCACGGTCACCAATAAGACGTCATGTCATCACTCACAAATTATTATAATATCTGATAACCATGGTAGCCGATATTTTGTATAACTATCATTACCTACCAAAAAAATTTACCAAAATTAAAATCAATCATTCGACTTGCTCGACATCCATACGTGGAATACGTTTTATTTTCATTCCTGAAAGTCTTGAGAGTATAAATATGTATTATGGTATACCTATACCCTGTACCGATGGGATACATCAGTACTGATCATAATATTGTGTAAATTTAATACTCATCACGATGGATACCATAAGCAACGACAGTATAACCGCCGTTGTAGAAGCCCATGAATGTTTCTATCACATTTGATATCCATCTAACCCAGGGCCGGTCGCCAACCTTTTCAAACAAGTGAGGTACATTTGAAATTTTTAGTTCCAGGTGATCGACATCCAGGAGAATTTAGGTCTTTAGGAAGAGATTTGCAGTTTTATGAGCAAAAAAAAAAGGTAATTTTATTTGTTGTAAACTCTAAATAAATTTGGAACGTAATAACGAAAATATACGGAACATATACACTTTGCACACTTCCAAGTGACGACTAATTGACAGTCGAGTTATAACTGACAATAACTCTGACTACCTATTTATTGTAGTCAATGGCCCTTAGTCGCCGAGGCATTTGTTTTCAAATGGAAAAAAAAAAAAAATTCTGACTAAAGACTAGATTAAAAACGTACAGGTACTTACGTACTAACAAACAAGCGTGCTCAAAACAGTAATATATTTAATTTTGACTTCCGACTGTAGGTGAGGAGACACTATTGCCCCCTCGGTTAAATATCTCAGAGCAATGTGTTGCCCTCCCCAGATTACACCTGTGACACTGCACATCACCACCACCGCAAATCATTCGCACTAGCGTTTGATCGCTATAACCGAACGGCACCGCAAAAAAGGTCAGTAAATACCGCTCTTTCGTAAACGTAGTCGACGACGAAAAGTACCGCGGTTGTCCGTTGGCCACAATAACAACGAAGTGGAACGTGGTCACAGAACGTAAATCCATTTATCGAGATCACGACACGACGACGTGTCAGTCTCTGTACCGCGGACGAGTTGACCTCCGTCATTATGTTGGATTGTATTTTTGCAGGGTTTGGATGGACGCTTTCAATTTCAATGAAAGTTCATAAAATGTCTACTGAACAAAAATGAAAATATGTTTTTCAGATTTAAATAAGAATAAAATGTTTTTATCGATCACCGTCCGTTCGACCATGGTTAGATTTTAAACATAATATTATACGTACAACCCATAACCACAACCGAGTGTTCATTTCAGTGCTCGCTATACTTTTAGCACGTGAAAAAATACTAATAATGTGATTTAAATAATTTAACACAGATTACTGATGAGTTAAAATGATAGTTATTTCAAAATAACTAAAAATAATTTTAAAATGGTCCTTTTAGAAATATTAGCTGGTTATAAACTGATACAGAAAAGTAAGTCACGTGTTTATTGTTTGATTTTTATTCCTTTCAATTCTAACTTAAAATAACATTTTTTATATTTTATTGTAACATGTCTGCAAGTTTTTTGTCTGATATTTTGAAACTTATAACGACTAGTTTTTCTCAATGACTAATACAATATTATATATATTATATAAGGAGACCAGACAATAATATGTATATTATAACCTATGGGGGGGAGTTCTACAGGCGGGGGTAAACGCCTTAGGTTTCACTTTTTGGTATGGGCTATGGTATGGCTTATATTTTTTTTTGTAACGGATATTGTAATTTGTAATCTTGTTGGGAAACTTTTTTTTTATAATAATCTCATTATTATACACCAATCATGTAACAACCAATTGAAAAAGACCATGTCACGAGGAAAATAAAATTTGTTTATTTTCTTTGCTGAATTTATTATTTTCATTTAATTATATTTTAAAACATGTAGATTGTACTTTTATGTAGATGGTTTATTTCACATTCATAATAATGAGTGTGTCCGTGTGGGTAGGTAACAAAAAAAATAAACACTGCGAAAAATGTTCGAACAAGTTAGGAGATTATAATTTATTATGTACATTTATGGTTTATATAATTAATATTATTGTTAAACCATTTCGGATGGGGAGGGAGGAGCTGAACTTCGAGAATCGATAAGCATGTAAACAACACTGTCTTTCATCGCTTTGAATGTAACCACGACCCAATATCTTTTGATGATTTTTTTTTTTTTTATTATTATTATTATTATTATAAAGATAACTCTAGGCATCAAGACCATTGGTAGATATATATATTACAAAATTATATTACAGCAAAATAAAGAAGAAAAATAGAACAAACAAAATTGTGTATAATATAATGTACATGTTAGTTAAATTAATTTGAACAATCCAGTTTGTTTGAGGAAGGTCATTATGTTGGAGACTGGCAGGTTTGGTCAGAGGCTTTCAAATATATCTTCCGACAGTTGGTTGCGGATCCTTGCATCACGGTACGTGTTACACTCGGTCATGATGTGTTTGATTGATAGATTGACACCGCAGACTAGGCATATGGGGGAGGGGGGGGAGTTCCTCTCCGGACATCAGGTAGGTTAGGTTTTGATGATTGCACGTATTCTCATAACAGTCATTACTCATTATTGTAGCCGTACATTAGGTATTTGTTTTGAACAAATTTTTTGAATAAAAAAAAAAATCAGACTTTTTGCAAAATATACCTTTTATATAATAATAATAATTATACAGTTATCACAAGGGCGCTAATCTGACCCTTTCTATACAGCTCTCGGAAATAGCTGGTAAGCTGTGGTAAATAACGTAAACGGTTTCTTTATAATTAATGAATTATTTTACTCGATACCAGCCTACATCAAAAATACTTAAAAAACCACTCAGTACCTACCTCATATCTACGTCAGTTTAATAATAGTAATCTGTTGAGTAATCATCGTGTGACTTGTGTGTGCGCGCGTTTGGTGATTAATTTATTATAATATTTTTTTAAGTCTTTTCTATTATTTTCAACATTGTTATTCACGCACAATGCTATTATTATATGTTGCACGCTCAGGTATACACCCAGCTGGTACTTATACAATATTATTATATTATGTTAAGGAAGGTTCGAGTATTTATGGATGCACAACGATGGCGGCGTAACAACGGTGCAGCTATAATATTGCGTTTATTTACGATTTATGTTTCGTACCTAGCTAAAAGTTTTAAACGAATCGCTTTTGATAATGCGGCCACATCGGTAGTATTATTATTATGCTGGCAGTATTAAAAGTAGTGTGCTTTTCTCATGCCACCTATACATACGTCTACAGTTGTATTACCATTTATCGGTGACTTGATGCGTGTATGTTTTAATTATAAGAGTAATAATATATAGTATAGGTGTAGAAGCAAGTCGTGTATAGGTCGTATTAAGGATGTTTAAGCACCGAGAAAAAGGCATAGAACTAGCAGGCTAATTAAACTATTAGTTCAATACAAGCAATAGTATAATAGTGTAGGTAAGCACAGCTTCAGGTTATTGAAATTAAAATTAAATCATTGATTTAAAATACATTGAGGGTTTTTAGATGTACTTACCAGAGGTAAAATAGATCGATATAAAATGCGTGTAATTTAAATTGTTTAAAATATGTTAACACAATATCGAGTGGCAGTATTTTTATTTAACATAATATTATATTATATTTCCTATATTATTTGTATATAATGTACAAATTTACAAATGTACAATTTACATTTTATAAATATTTTATGATAGCTTCATTTAATATAGCCGTGTAGGTATAGTGTGATTCGTGATCTTGCTACAGAATTCCAATGTGCATCTATGATGTTAAAGCGAAATCACTGTGTTAGCTATGTAAACCAATTTTGAGTTTTGACCGGAGGAAAAAAATATAAATTTCAAAAGTTGACTCAATATAATACAACGAGTTTCGATGAATAATTTAAAAATAATTTAATATTAAAGATATTATTATGAGACGTATAAAAATAAATCAACAACTAACAACAGTTCGAAAAAAAATATAGTATCGATCGTTCTAGCACACACATGTTGTTATATTTTAAGGTTTGACTATAGTTACAAATAACGAAATAGGTACCTATCATGGTGAGTACCTCTACTCTTTCTATTATATTATACTGTAAACATCACATCGATTTGGTTTTATAGTTAGTACTCAGAGGTAGTATATGCGTAAATACGACGTGATAAACGCACCCTCGCAATGGTAGTTGTTACGAAACATGTAACACGCTGACGCCGTCATGGTGATGACCGCATACAACGGGAGAACTACTAAAAATATTTTAACTTGGCAGCCGTATAGTTATCCTGACGACCTGGTTAGAGTTTGCATATGGGTCTTATTAAATGAATGTTCAAGCACTGTAATTTATGACATTTGAAACAAATTCAGAATGATTATTGTGCACGGTTAACGTGAACGCCGAAACCTTATATTCACACGAAGAGTTAAATACATAATATTATAGTATTGTTTTCGATTATTACTATTATTTATTAAACAAACGAGATATTTTAATACAACACTTGTTCACAACTCACGAGGACTCGTACAGAAGAACACCGGTTGACCCGTTGTCCGGACGTTCGATTTACCGGAAGTCCATACGTCTTATCCACCTGGACAAAAAAAATCATCGAAGAAAAAATGTTATTGAATCGTCATGATTATCATAGGGTTAATCTTTAGATATTGACTCGAGTTAACAATTCTGCGTTGACGACGATAATTGTTTCGCGTTATTTCCGGTGTTCCGTTCTGCGTTCCTAATATCCGGAATTCTGTGGATTAGGTCTACTCCCATGACGTTTAACAAATTAATTACTTCAGAATGATCGATATCCTAAAACTGTCAGTTTATCCAATATATAAAAATCTCGTACTACGGTCCACGGTGTTTGTGGTCGCATTCCTCCGAAACAGCTGGACCGATTTTATTGACATGTTCTTTCGTATATTTGGTATGTATGAGAACAGTTTATATCATTATATTATTATTATTATTATTATTATTATTTAAATAAAGTTTACTTCAGAAATGTATACATATCCGTGTAAAATGGTTTTTATAATTTTTTCGATTGTGACTTTTGAATGAATACGTCATAATATACATATATGTAGCTTCTGTGTAGGAACTTTACTAATGGCACACCGTTTTTGTTAAAATATAAAACGTTATTGCTATTATTGTTATAGGATTAATTTCAAAAAGGCGCTTTTTTATTTCCTACGAACATTTTTCAATCCATTACAACAAGAAGTAACAAATGCTCGTTTTCTTAGTTCGAATAAACTTGATTTTAAACGATAAGATTACTTAAATGTATTAATCATAGACTAACGATGTGTTTACTGTTAAGATCGTATTGCACTCACTGCTAATTTCGTGTAGATTATACATAGTAAATTATTATTTTAACATTTCAATATTATTAAATTGTTATGATTAAATCAAAAACGATTGTAAAATGGTGTATTTTCTAATGACCCACAAACTACTTATTATTTAAAAATAAACGCGCCGTACAAACTTCTTAATGCAGTACATAATATAGCTGTACAACTAATTATAAAACTAACAACCTATACTTATACTGCATAATGGATTTTGGAAAGATAATAAAATACAAACTTTCAAATTGTATTTAGAATTTACTGATGTAGGTACAGTATACATAAACATTTACAATATTTATGAATATTTTGAAAAATTGTTGTTTAAATTGGTTTACGGTTCGATTATTTTTCTTGTCTCAATTTCGTTTGCTGTCTCGCTGAATACATTTAATAAATAATAAAGTTTCCAACGAGGTTTCCACTCTTCTTCCGCGGTTTTGCAAACACATAGACATAAAAAATATGTTGTCTAAATTTTACATAGTTTAATACTGGAAGTTATTTTAATTATTTTAGTTTTTTGTATTGTTCATTAATAAATTAGTTTAAGACATTTGTCAAAACATGTATATCTATTATCTATATAATATAACTTGTTGGATGATTTTTTTCTAATTTAAATTTAAAAGTAGGTACTGCAGCTAGTACTTACATTAATATTCAAATAATAACGATGATTTTTAAGCAACTTTAAAAAAAATACATTTCAATAATTTATTATCTGTTGACAGCTTAAAAATATACAATTACTATTATTTTAATGAGTTTTAATATTTTAACTTAATATAATAAACATTTAAATAAAACTAGATATTTTTTTTTTATTTGAGTTGTTAACAATATTATGACGGAATAATATTTTAACAAGAAATATGAATAGTATAATTTTATAACTCATAATATCATTTAAAAATGATCTAACTTTCAAAAATAAAGTTGTCTTACCATTTGAGCATTATTTTGATATTAATAAAGAAAATTATATTTCATAACGCTTAAAGATTTATAAACCAAGTATAAATACAATTTAACTATTTAGCTATTAATTCGTTAATTATTCTATAATTTAAATTTAAATTTGTGTTCAGATTCTTAAACGTGTTTAAAGTTTTAAGATCTGCTTAATATTTTACATCATAATATAACTCGATGTTTTAATAACCCATAATACATGCAATATATTACAATATAATATTAAATTTTAAAATAATATAAAAATACGAAATATAATGTAGCCAACAATTGTAATATACCTACATGATTAACATCCAAATATTTAATCTAAAACCTTATTTTATTTTTTGTTTTGTTATTTGTCCTATTTTATAGATTTTAAGTAATGTTTATTATACGAATGTAATAATATAATTGCCTTATAGTAGTCAAAGCAGACATTTTTATAATTTCAATACCGATATAAAAAAAAATATTGATATTATAGGTACAAATTCAAAATATTATATTATCTAATGCATTAAAATAAATTGTTAGTAACAATATTATTATTAATATGTTTAGAATTGATAATACAATAGCAGTATACAACATCCAGAGACCATATTGAATCCAACAAATTCACAGACGTGTTTCACAGCACACTCGGCTATTTATTTTATCTCAATCAGCGTGTGGACTATTCAATTACAACTACTGTTAAACGATAACATTATTAATTACGTTGGATCACTACAGCAGCAGCAGCAAAACTGTAATAGTTTCCCCGATTTGTATCAGTCCAACGTATAAACACGGACAAATGTGGTTGACAATCAATGGCCCGTCGCAGCTTTAACAGCGTGCTGTACAATACATAATAGATAATACAATAATTATAATAAAATGCAGTAAACGTCTAAACCTATAATAGGTACAATATGCTACTACAGACTACAAGCATCGTATACCATACTGCAAAATCGTATACTCATTAGCAGCCTGTGATCTAAAATTACCTACGAAACGGTAAAACGTTATGATTTTGTTACCCGCTTTATATCATCATATTGTATCTACAAACGATTTAACTGCAGATGGTACTGTCGAGAGGTATTTTATGAGTTTATGACTTATAATAAAATAATAAAAGACCATTTTTTTTTTTTTTTGTTGTTGCTTTCCGTCATTGTTAAATAATATTACGATATAGACTTTCAGTGGCATAAACTCAATCCATATATACTGCAGTGCAGTACATACAGCTTCGATTCGAATAAGTGTACAAAGTATATAGGTACCTATATTATGTTATACTTTTATAATACTTGAAACATATATAATCTCCTGACGTAAACCTTATCCCGTGAATTTTCTGTTCGCTATAAATTAGGACTTATATTGGTCACTATATTATTATATACCTACATCCGATATCGCCGATTCGGCTTAATATTTAAACATGTTGTACATGGTTGTTACATCGAAAAAACTGTAATGATTCCCAGTAAGCAATACGTTGATGAAATTCACACAACTTCTTAAACAGCCAATCACATTTTTTTAATACATGAGGGGATGTCTTTTTATATTTTGGAAAGAATATTGTCCCATACACAGAAAACTAAAAAGTAGGTATGCGCATTTTCCAAAAATCTATAGTTTCAGAAGTAAGACTTAATATTATAATATAGTAAATTTAAGGTAAAATATGTTATTTGTACTATTATTGTTATTATTGTTATATATAAATCATTACTTTAATAAAATAATTTCAAAAATTAATAATATAATTATATAAAAAATGATAAAACGTGGTCAAGATCTGTCGTGGATTTGTTTATTTAAGTACAAAGTGGAGGTTGGAGGTACGTATACATTTACAGGTGTTCCAAACTGTACTCTCACCCACAGTTATGACCGACTGAAAATAATCTGCAGGCTAATGACCTCATATTAACTCAATAAAATAAAAAAATAATAATAATAAAAACCTTTATTGAACAAATATTATAGGTAATGCAACATAATAAAAATCTTTATTAAACAAATTGATGAGTTTAGTATAATAAAAAATCTTCTGGTTAACATTTTTTATGTAAAGAAAGATATTATATTAGGTACTTTTTAATATAATTATAAAAATAATTAACATGGTTATAAAAATATGATTTTTTAATTATTTTTTTGATAATCTTATGTTAACATTTTTATAAGAGGATGGACATTAGACATATTGTATTATCCACAACTTTAGGATTTATGTTTGTTCAACCACAATGACGAGTGCTATTCATGTTGGACGGGCCATTTGATGAAGACAAACCGGGCTGATTTGTTTTTCAAAACTATACTCGTATAGGTACCTAAAAAAATATATATTTGTTACCTACATAATTACAACAATACAAATATTAAATTTAAAATGTAAAATATAAAACTATTAATGTAGCTATTGATTATAATAATTAAACTGAAAATATCTAAATATAATAATAACCCAATGGAGAAAAAAAATAATTAAATTAAAAAATATTAATTATATAATAAAATTTGAGATAAAATAAAAAACACAGGTAATTTTTTAGTCCATGTAAAACAACTAATCGAAATGTCAGGTTAAGTATAGAAATGTTTCCAGTTTGATATTAGTTTTACTGTTTAATGTATACCTATAATGTGTATAATATACAATTTTATATCGTCTTATATAATTGTTATTAAATTAAGAATAATTATTTACTTATAAAAAAAACGACTAAAATCAATGATATAATTTAAACAGTTTTACAAATATTATGCCAACACCTCTTTAAAATACAATTACGATTCACTATAGTTTATTTTTGTTTTAAAGACATCGTAGTGAACAGAACACAGAGATACTGAACATTTGAGGTTAGGTTTATATAATATATTTTTCAAAAACTCCTACTTTCGGGATGGTTTGATAGTTATTATATTTTTAATCCGAACGCAAATGGCAAAACCAAAATAATGAGGAAGACGTTTGAAAAATTGACGGTGATTTAATTCTCATCCTTCGAATTGTCTATAGTATTTTCTATAATAATAATATGAAAACAAAAACTACCAGCGGTGTACGATGTACAAAAATGATGACAAAAATGTATTACAGTGAAAGTACACTGTACAGGGTGATATATTATTATGACTTTTATTGTGAACCGGGCAAAACACAATGTGTTTTAGACTTTTAAATGTAAGAACAAATATACTTGCATAAAAATAAAACGGATTTTGAAGCGAAAAAATTAACAAAAAAAAAAAATACAATAGGTATATAGGTAATATAACCATTAAGATTATTTACAGTTGTAATTAATCAACGATAGTATTTTTTTTACAGCTGTATCATGCATATATTTTCCTCCTTAACAGGAGCACGTTTTCAATTTTTCAATTTTTTTTTTCAATGGTTATAATATAAGTTAATATCACACAATATTTACAAAACAAAATCATTCTAAAATTACTTAACTTTTGTACTAATTTTCCAACGGCACACTACTCTTAAATACCTATTATCGACACTGAACTCCGCACGTACGTTATAAATTATAAAATAGTTGTAGCGGTATATTATACAACTGTAGAAAGTTGTAAAAACTTGTATATGTTGTACTTATAGCTTTTTAATTTGAAGCCTCTAAAATGATGATTATTGGCTTTTAACAATAATTAAAAAGTACTTATACCTATGATAAGGTGGTTATTTTTACGTTTTAAGTTATGTACAAAGAAAGAAAACAAGATGAAACAATATTATATAGAACAACATCGATACAAATGTGTCTGATTAAATTAAGTTGTATAATCTAGTTAATTTTATAAATCCGAATATTTTTCAATTTTGTCAGGATCGGGGCCTAGTCCTCCACGGAGGCAATTGGCTGTCTTAGCTGAGTATCACATTGTTGTATAGTTCTGTCCGACAATAGACAATAATTAAGATTATTGGACTCAGAGTTAATTTGGTGGAAAACCTGGCGAATTGTTAAACAAAATTGTAGTGTATACCTTACGCACTTATACAATATAGGTACTCAATTATACTGCCTTATTTATAATTAGTCAAATGTGGCGTGTAAGTGTGTAATACAGGGTCCAAGTGTTGCTCAGGCCACACCTTAAATATGAGTGGGTGGGTATTGATAGAAGCAAAATATTATGAAATTTTATAGGTCGGTATAATAATATCATGGGGGGAAGGTCACCTTAAATTATTTTAGCAACACCAATTTTTTTTCTGTGATACACACCACGCTGATAATTGTGATACAAAAAAACCTCAACTATATTATCATATTAACTATATTACACTATTTGATATCGATTTGAATTCATTATTTTTATGCATTATTATGACATTATATAATATGTAGCAAAAAAAAAAAAAAAAATATAAAAATCATTTCAAATACGATTGCGATCTCAAAATTGTCTTGCAACCGTTAACTATGATGTACATAATTATATTATGATAGGCAGGAGTCGAAGTTTATGTATTGAACGACATGTCGACAAATATAATATATATAAATATACGATATAGATAAAAACATAAAAAAGCACTACACTCTGGCCAATACGTGATAATATTGCTATCGAGGAAGGGATGGGGTTGGGGTAGATATTATATGGTAGAAAAAATAAGAAATGTTAAAAAATTCACCGTCCATTATTATAGTCCGTACTTAGTACTATTAATAATATTACTCGGACGTAACCGACGGGGATGATGGAGGGGGTTAGTAGTGGGAATAGAGTCGTCCACGGACATGTGTGGTGGTAGCGGCCGGCGGTTCGCCCTCTGGCGGGCGGGCGAGAGCGACGTCGTCGGTTATTTTTTTCCGTTCAACCGTAACCGCGCACGCGGCCACCGACGGCATCGTCGGCACTTTGGCAGTTTGGCGTGCCGGCGCGTCAGTACCCGCTGGTATATCGTGCTCGCCACTCGGTAGTCGCGGTGTCGCAATGCGGTGCGCATCGGTACGGTCGTTGTCGTCGTCCGCGCGCGGTGTACCGTCCAACGTCGGGCGGCCCGGTAACGCGGTATTATGGCAATAATATTAATATAACAGTATTTTATTATACCGTCGCATTGGACATAATAATAATCAAAAAAAAAAAAAAGGAATCGCGGTCGGTCCGCTATTTTCTCGTTCGATCGTATTTATTTTTTTTCTATAGTCGTTACGAAACATTACATCGATTTTTGTCGATTACATATTTTTACAATAATATAATAACTTATAATATTATATCATCACCGTTAGTTCGGCGGCATGGTTGTTGTGACGGTGGTACAGGTGGTGGCCGTCGCACGATGAGGGGGTCGCCGCATTATCACAACAACAACAACAACAACCCGATTCAGAATCAGCAGTACCATCAGTACCACCACGGTTGCGGCAGTGGCAGTGGCTTCGGAAGGCGCGCCCGACCCAGACACGGGTGGCCCGAAGCCGCGGTCGCCGTCTACGCGGCCGTAGCCGTGGCCGTGACCGTGTGCTATTGGAACGGTTTGCGCGGCGATTTCGTGCACGACGACATACCGGCCGTGTCCATGAACGCCGACGTGCTGGGCACCGGCCCACTGGCCCGCGTGGCCACCAACGACTTCTGGGGCACACCGCTGTCGGACCCCAACAGCCACAAGTCGTACCGACCGCTGACCACGCTGACTTTCAGGTGCGACCAATCGCATGCGATAATATTAATATTATTTTTGCTTATTGATATTATAATATTCTATATAGGCGCGTCTGTTGCTGTAGCTGCAGCGCAGTGGCCAGCGGTCTTCCCGAATTCATAGGCGGAAATTGTTGGGGGGGGATCTTTAAGGGGCTTAGCCCTCCCAAAAGTCCGTTAAGCCTACTCCTTTTGTAGTTTTGTAGGATTGAAGCCCACCAGCTCACGTTTATGTTAATAATGTTACCCCCTCCCCCAGAAATTATAATGGATTTCCGCCTATGTATTTTCGATAGGGCGGTGTTTATGTTTCGTGTCTAAATGACATAATATTATAAATGTATATATTCACGACGAAGGGGCAAATTTATTCTAAATTCCGCTTAATTTTTGGAAATGCATTAGGTAGGTACCTAAAAACATGATATTATTATTATCGTCAACCACTTCGAATTTTCTGTCTTATAGACAGTGTTGCTACTTATCTAGATGAAAATTGCATTATATATTAATTTATTTTGATAAAAATCTACTGGTCACCTTTTTATTTATCTTAGATGAAAACGTCAGTTATCAGCCATTAATTTATCTAGATATAATTTTGTATGTATAGACATATTTTATTTAATATTAATGTATATTAAATATGTTTACATTTTGTGTTCGAAAACCATACCAATTTGATTTACTAGACGATTATAGTACTTTCAAATAGTATGAACAAATTATTCCAAGTAGTCATAAACTCATAAAATATAAAACATAGGTAATCTTGTTAGTCAATACACGGAATAGATTTAATCAATTCTGTGGTCAATATTCCATAATTTATTGTTGGCTGTTCCGTTAATATTTAATGTAGGTAGGTACATGATTATTTTTGATCGGCTTTGGTGGCAGAAAAACACAACGTATTATATAAATAATAGTGTTATTGTTATACAAATTCGATTATAGCGTCTTTATACTTTTTTAGAAAAATAATTATTAGTCCATATAATATATATTATATTATACAATAATTTTATTGAATATGATGCACTAGATACGTATGATATTTTTATATCCCGTGAAATTACCGATGAAAATTTAAATGCATAATATTAGGGATCAAAATTTTCGAAAAAAACCCGGGTTTTTTTTCCGTTTTTTTCGGAAATTGGAAAAATTCGATTTCATTTAAACTTTCCGGAAAAAAATGGTTTTGAAGTAAAAAACTGATTTTTTTTTAGAAAAAATGTTTTCTTTTTTCTAAAGAACTGAAAAAGTAATGTATAGAGGAAAGAATTTAATAAATAATGATAGTTGATAATCATATTACATACATATTTTATATACCTTACCTAACTTAAAGTCTGTAGTGGTTAAATCTAGAGGATTCTATATTTGATTAATAAATAATTATAATTTGTAATATTAATGCCTAAAGTACTAACTATTAAGTATTTACAATGTAGCAATTTTTTATTAGTTATTAATTTTATAACTCACTAAGTTTGAAAATATAAAAACTATAAAATAGTTACTAGTCATCACTCATTACTCACCAGTCACTGTAATATAATTTATAAACCTATCAGCCAGTTACTATAATACCTTATTAGTTATTACAAAATATAAATAGACAATAACTGTACAATTTTTAACATTTAAAAATACAGGTGATTTATATATACTGGGGAAATTCACTCTCCCACATAAGTACCAATTTGATATGTAACTACGTTATTTTTAGATCAAATATTGAAAATATATATATCCGTATTAATATTTTCAATAGTTTAATTTTAAATTGTAATATAATAATATACATGAGTACCGTATTGGTAAATGGTTTTTTTCTACATAGATTATTTTAATTTTTAATCTTAAATACAATTGTATAAATACAATTCCAAAAATTCGGGTTTTTTTATTTTCCGAAAACTTTGGTTTTTTTCGGAAATGTATTATTTTAATATTCTCCAATTTTTCCACTTTGTCCGAGGCTCTGTGAAAAAAACGGTTTTTTCCTAAATTTTCCGGCATTTTGATTCCTACATAATATTATACGGGTGTGTTTCATACAATGCCCTCAGACAACGGCTACAGCAGCGTTAGGTACATATATTATAAATTATAATATAATATAAATTAGGCACCATTATCAATGTCAATTTTATTACTAATATATACACAGTATACATAATTAATATAGGTACATAGTACATACATAGCTATATACTTCAGAATTTATATTTTAGAATCAGATTATTAAGACACATTATACACAAACACAATATAATAATATTAAAAAACGCATCAACTCGGCCAGTAACTGTCACTATCATTCTCTTGTGTTCTTGTAACTTGACCAATTTGTTTATTATAATTTATAATATACATATTTTAACTACCTACTGTATAATATTTTGAGATATTTTATTTTAACAATTTGAACTACTCTACTTCAATGTTCTTAATGACGTGTTAAGAGAACGCTATCCATTCACTTGTTGTCTCCGTCTTACACACGTACTTTCGGTAATATTATTTCAGTCGTCACACGGCGGTGTTTTACCCTCTTGAATAAGATTATTAATTTTTTATAAATCATAAATAAATATTATTATTTTTTTTAGAAATAAACTATGCGTACCTACGTTTACGTAATAATATATTATAATACAAACTATAATATATTCTTAAGTACGAAAAATCCCGGGGGGACAGTACTTCCGAGTCTCTATTAAATATATTAAAACTTGCATGATATCTGTTGACAAAACTGTCGGGCTTGACGGATTTTGATTAATTAACGAGTTTACTATGTTTTGACTGAAGCAAATTTTAAAATTTGTCATTTCAATTGAAATATTATATAAATAAACGTAGAAACAGTATTTTATTATAATATTTCAACCGTTTATATTATTAATAGTAAATACTTTTTGGAAAGTCAAAAATCTATATGCGTCCAACCACCAAATTCCTGGGAGATTAGGTCTAGAATATAATATACAATATAATTTAGAAAATAATAACTGAAGTCTCCTTCAGAGAACGTTTCACTGTCGTTTTTTAAGGGTTTAATCAAGTTGATCTTAACGGAATTCAAGAAAAATTAAAATATATTTAAATACCAAATATTAAAGTATTTTACAGGTGGTTATGTCAATGCCGTTGTTCGTTGTTGCATATTTACAAGAGATCGTGTAGATTATACATAATTTATTAAAATATGTAAATGCAGACTGGCTATAACTGTTGTTTCTAGTATGATTTTAGAACTTAAACACTTACCTATTATAAAATCATAAGGGCGAAAAACTTTGCAAAAATAACAAATACATTTTAGAATATAATGATATTTAGTATATATTTTACAATCAATTAATACTTTTTGCTACTTTCAACACCTGTAGTTATTTTTTGTTCTATTCTTTTTATTAGAAAAATGGACATTTCGTTATCTACGTATTATTGTTTACTTTAAATTGTGGAATACACGTTTCCAACTAATGCTGATAGTATTATGAAAATGAAAACCTACCGATCTGGATTTATATACGTGAAAGTATAGATTTTATATCTTTGAAAGATGTGTGGTTTTTTTGAGAACCCTTAACGACTCGAAGGACCAGTCAAATAGGGTTTTCGACTCCATTACAAACAGAAATTATACCATTGAAATAACTGCAGAAGCTATATTACAGCGCCGTTTTCCTTTATCCACGTAAAATTAAATCTGTACTGCCGATTAACCAAACATTCAAATGGGTATTTAAAAAAATATTTTTCGATGCCCAAAAATAATTTATTGTGTTTATATACACTTGAAATGTACGATTACCATAGTTTGAAAAACAATTTCGATGTTTAATATTATTGTTCAATTATGTTCTATATATATACGCTTAGGAACATAAAAAATAAAAATAGTGATGGCAAAATAATTGTACCTAGGTAGTAAATTAGTAAATATTAATATTTACGTCACACATTTTTATGACAGTTAAACGATGGGCAAATTAACAGTGATCAATGGTTAATTACAGGAATAAATTGTATCTTTATACTTAATAGCGATTACCTAAACAACTTTGAACAAAAAATTAATGCAATTTAAATAATTTTTTGAATGAACTGTACAAGCCGTAATTGATTAATAGTACCTGCCATCTGTATAATATCTTATATCTGTAGAATGAATTTTTTTCATCTTGTTTATAGCTTACTTATTTGTATATCCATGTAACAGCTGATTACCACTGATCCCACTTATAACTTGGGTTTGAATAGATAATGTGATATTCAAACGTATACTTAAATACACATTACCTGTGTATACTTAAATATTCATAATAACATTATGTACCTATAGAGTCCAGAATTTTTTTTTTAGACAAATTCATTTGATTGTTTTTGTTTCATAACGTATTCAATTTATATTTGTCTCATGTGTGAATTTATATGTAAGACAGTGTATAGGTACACTGATATCTACGCTATATTTTATCAAACTTTAAGCTACATAATATTTTAATACAAATTAGACAATTGCTTAAAAAATAGTAAGGCAATTGAAATATACGATTCATCAAATTAAAATTAAACATAAGTAGATGTTTATTTTTTGTGGCAATTGTGGATGATTTTTGAGGAAGTATTCGAGACATTTAAAATAATTGAAAAATAAATTGTGTGGTAAGGTGAATCACATATCAGATGTATGAAATTTATATTTAAATTTACATCATTTATAGGTAAATTAAAAATTAACAAATATAAGTTATTTATATAGAGTAAAATGATGTACATTTCACTGAACAAATTATAATATAAATAATTTATCTTTTAAGTTATAACAAATGCAACTAAAAAAACATCTATTCATCTTTTTATTATTATCTAGAATTACTTTGTCACAAGCTTATATAGGTACAGTTTTCCTTTTATAATTTTTGGGAATTTAATAATATTTATAGTAAAATGTAATTTTATATATTATTATAATATGATACAGTGGCGTAGACTATACGATAAGGCGGGGGGAGGGGTTAAGTATAAAATAAACTAAATTTTTACAGTTTTCCTATATAAATAATATACATTTATTATGAGGAAAAAGGCGATTGAGGAGTGGGGATTTATAATGCTAATATATAACTGTATTAGGTTGAGCTTACGATAGTTATGACGTCAACTTGACCCGATATAGATCACATTGTTTGACTATTGATTATTTCAAAAACGTATAATAATAGGCCTATAAAATCAATCCTGAAATATACTCTTTAAATTTAATATAAATAATCAATAGGTTTTACTGACAGTTTTTTTTGAAAATGCCGTTAAATTGTATCATATAAAAACACAAAGCAGCAATTATACCTAATCAGTATAGTCTAGTAAGTAAGTTGTTCTTAACTATTGATTTCGTTTAAAATTTTGAAAGTTGATTTAATCTACTATCGCGCAGTTATTATCAATTAGTCATTTAGCGCAACTCGTCCACTTACCCGCCAGGTCGCCGCTTTTGTATTTCATTGGTGTAATGGCGTACACTTATCGATGTGTACGTAAATTGGTATAAACACGCCTAAGAAGTAATTAATTAAACAGCTCACCCTCGTTTGAGATTATCCGGAGACAAAACCGGAAGTCTGGTGATTATGAAGCGTTTTGATATTACGGCCGACTAATTACTATGTCGTAGTCATTTTAATTAGTTGCTAATAGTCCAGGGTAGCCTCATCTACAGACGCCTTATCATCCATGGTGCATCCATCACGTTTTGATATACTGTGAAATATATTATATATATATATATATATATATAGGTACCTATTATACGTATACTCTTTAATTAAAAGTAATCACTAATCACATTATTCTCATTACCCAAACCTTGCATCTAATATTATTATAATATTGGAATGATCTCCATTTGTTGACAAAATTTTTATCAACATTATAAATAAACATAAAAGTACTACTTAAACAATAAAATTGTTCAGTTAAATAAAGTACATTTTCAAAACGAAATTTAATTTGAAAGTCATAAATTAAGTGATATTATGAGAATTATTGTGATACATTATATTTTCCACCTGTTGTAAATAGTAGATTTATTACGTATGGTTAAAGTAAGAAAAATGTATGACAAAATGTATTTTGACATATTTCATTAGGTTTGCTTGATGAAACCATTCATTTCAATAACATGTGTCACGTTATAATTATTGTTGTTAGGTCTCCATTTTCAGTTGATTTCTGGATAAATTTGATTTTAGTTTCCTGGGTGGGCCACCAGGTATATATACTTGGAATAAATCGATGAAACTGTCGTTATGTTAAAATATTAATGGCTAATAATGATTCAATGTTATATTGCTTTTTGTTTTTTTGCATTAAAAATAAATATATCAAAGAACCTTAGTCTTTAAGAGGCAAACGTTTCCAATGAAAACAACCCTCGAAGGCACAAAGTGACACTTTTACAATTTTTAAGTCTTTTTTTGTAAATACTATGTATTTTGAACTACTTGAATGAGTAAAACGTATATGAAAAAAATACAGGTACTCACCACCGCCAATAAATGTTCAGAGGTTTCATTATATAATATTATTATATTATAAAAAAAACAAATATTTTCTTTTAACAAAATTTGTTAAGAGGACTACGTCACTCCCGCGAAATAATGTGAGCATTTCTTAACTGTTGTATTTCTTATACTTATATCTCGCTTGAAAATTTAAATGTCGGATAATCGAAGTTAAAAATCAGATAATTTACTTACCTTCAAGTTTTGAAATAGGTCAATTCACTTTAATATTACAACTTACTATCGATACAACGTCGGAAATATTGAACGAAAATGTGTTATGTTGTACGTTTGTAGGATGGAAACTACACATTTGGGTACAACGTCCGCTTGAATAATTATTTATTCACATTTACATTAAGAGGACGCTACCCATGTATTTGTTGTCTCCGTCTTACACACGCATGACATACCAAATTTCCATTCGCTAGTTTAAATAGTGTGTTGTCAGTTTTAATATTAGAGTGAATTGACCTATTATCATACTATTAGGTAAGAATATTATCTGTGCTTAAGCGTTGGCGATTTTTAAATATTTTCATTTTCAAGTATGATATGTGTACGTGAAATATCAAAAATTTAAAATGCTCATATCTCGCTTGAAAATTAAAATATCGAATAAAAGCCAACGCTTAAGCACAGATAATGTTATTATATAAATATGTTATAATAGGTCAATTCACTCTAGTATCAGAACTAACTGCATACTATTGAAACTAGTGAACGACAATTTACTATGTTGTGCGTGTGTAAGACGGAGACAACAAATGTATGGGTAGCGTCCTCTTAATATACAATAATGAATGTACTATTTGTGAAACTTTGTCTTATGTGATATACTATTATTAGGTACCAGATTTGTAATACTTACAAGTTACAAGTTATAATATTTGTGAAATATTTGAATTATAATTTTAAATAAACACCTACCTAATCAATAATCGGTAAAACCCGACAAGGTAAAAAACGTAAAATGTATATTACTTAAAAGTCACAAATATTAGTAACAAATTGCAGGCTGTTAACCTCCGACCAAATAACTGCCGTCGTATGGCTATATATATTCGAAGGGAGTGCCCAGGATTTTTTTTTTTGGTAAAGGGGGGAGAAGCTAAATAAAATTATTATTTGTAATAGTATTTTTTTTTTTTAAATATGTAGAGAAACCCGAAAGCAAGCTTGTTGAAATAAACTTAACATTTATATACATTTTTTGCACATGTTTGTGATTTTTAAGTAACAGAATATTTTAGTGGGGAAAGAAACAAAACAAATTTTTTAACAGCTGTAGCAAAATATAAGTACTGTACGATATTTGTGATTTATTTTTATTTATTTATTTATAATTTTCATATTTTAATTTGTTAACTTGTAGTATGCCAATGTCCATAGACGCCAAGGCTTATTATTTAAATAATAACAAAAAATAACTTGTAGTGGCGAATGTAGGATATTTTATATTATGGTGGGTGCTATATGTTGATAATAACGCTCCTTAGGTGCCTACTTATCGTTAACCACTTTGGGGTAAAATTTAGCTATTTTTTGGTAGTAGGTAGTACACATGTGGTCTACAATATTAATGCTTTTAGTTCTGATATCTATAATTAATTTATAATAATAAAATGTGATGGATGCATCAGCTACCTAAATCGGCCACTGATAACTTGATAATTGACTTTAAACTAACATTTGGGATTTCTAAGTAAAAATGTGCAATTTGACGTTTTTTGTCGTGTCGTTTTTACCAGTCGTTTATTTTCGTGTGGGTTTTTTCCTAGATTATACCTAACCATGTTGCTGTCTGTTTCGAGAATATTCTATTTCTTGATAATTGTGGCTGTTCTAAGTTTAGTTAGAACTCAGATATTTCAAAGAAATCCCGGGAAAGTAATGAACAGCACATGTCATTTTTTCACGAAGAACAACGCAAGTGTATCAAAAATGATGTGATCATCCCAGTACGGGAGGTAAAAATAAATGTATTGCGATGACTCTAGACAAAGTTTCAAGTAGAGAATACTTACCGCGAAAAAGACAAACCATATAATATTATTGCACCCTTGTTCACCTTATAGGTTCCCAAATATTCTCCTATAATAACAAATTTATTTTTTTTCCCAAATATTACAAGGAATATTACGATTATTATTTGATTTATATACAGAGTGATTTTCCAAGCATGCTCATCCTTATTTTTACCTATTTGTATATTATTTAATTTAGTAATAGTTTTAAATTTTTAATCGAAATCTGATTTTTGGAATTTTAATTATAGTACCTACTCAAAGACCATTTTTCAAATTCTTGATTATTTTTGTATTACTTAGCAAGTGTCATGTGGTGGTACTATATTTTTTCAAATGATAACTCAAAATACTAATGTAAATTATTTATTTTAATTATTTTTTGAAAATGTTGATGTATATAAAATTTAAAATTTAAAACAGGTATTTTCTCAGTTTTGAAATGTTTAAGAATTAGAAAATATTGTCCCTAAGTATATATAATATTTCAAAAAACAGATTTTGAATAACCAGGTAACTATAAAAATAATAAAATTAGCATGCTTGGTGATTCATCCTGTATAATAATGTGAATATATATTTGTAACTAAATAAACTTGCATTATATTGCAATGTGCGTAATATTTGAACAATGATCTCAAGAGTGTCACGTGACTCACATGATCTCAAGTCCATGTTATCATAATATCTAATAAAATCCAGTTATAAAAACCAAATTTTATTTAATTTAGAATATTTTTCTGAGAATGTAAGTACATAAAAAAATAATTTTGAACGAGTAGTTATTAATTATAATAGTTATACGTGTTTAAAAAGTTGTTGATAGGAGTTTGTCACAGGGGTATTCCACAAAACGTTGGTCCACTAGTCCACTCGTTATTTACTGATAACTGATGACTAATTGACTATATTTACTTAAAATTTGGTTTGATGTATCGAAGAACTCTGAAAAATATGCTGCTTAGGAATATGAAGTATGCGTTATCTTGTATATCATAATATTGCATTTTGTATTAAACTCATAGTTCATGTAACCTGTAATATTATTTAGGTATATACAATTTTGAGTCGATATAGATAATATTACATTCATGAATATTTTTTATATGACAATAAAAGAGGACAACTGTAAATTGGTTTGAGTTAATTTGTACCTTGAAAACTGTTATTAGTTCGATAATATAATATCCCATAATAGTGCCTGCATTTCCGTAGGGAATTTTTGTACAATTATTTACCTCCCATCAACTACATGCTATATGAATGCACTTTAAGCGTGTTTACACTATACTTATATTAAATTCTGCATTGCTCAATATTGTAGATGAACACGATTAATGATTTTTATATTTCATGCTAAATTTATAATTAGAAAAAAAAATAATTATGACGTTCCATATTATTATAGTGTTATGTCTATGATAGAAAAAATAAAACTGTAGTTCAATAAGTTATTCATACCTAAAAAGAGTTAAGAACATTAATCATATTTAAGTATTTACCATGTTATAATATTAATAATAATAATATATGCAAAAATAAATAGGTATGTATTGACTGTGGAAATATAATACAAAACCATGCGCCGAAGCTTTGCATATGCTTTTCACTGGATCGCTTATTGTTTTTAAGACAAGTGTTGGGTTTTTAAAAAGAATTCTGGTTCAATGATTTTAATTGTATTTTGATTGCATTTTAGATTCTAAATGAAACGAGGCATAATGTAGTGGTTTTAATTTTTTTTAATTATTATACTTTTCTATGAGCACTTTTTTCTAAGAAGAAGTTTAGAAGGAGTGCTAAAAAAGTATTACTAAGCATGTATAAGAATTAACACCCATGTTTAAGTAGTATACTTTAAAAGGTTGTTTTGATTTTAGTCAATCGTTTATCTAAGATTTCTGGTTAAGTTCTGATATTGGGTGACATCCATCGACAAAGTTGAAAGAAACATCTGTATCCTTGAAACTTTAAAAACGTAGTTTTAAACGTGATCTACTTATTAAAACCGTTCTTTGCAACTCCAATGATATATCATTGATTTTAAATTTAACACCCTAACGCTGCAATCTTGATCTGTGAACTGTGATATACAAAGTGAGATAAGTACACTATTTCTATATAATCTACTGTCCATTATTACTAAATGGTATCGTGATTTCATAACAATTTGTGAATCCACATAACTTCAATAGTTGGTTTTGTTTAATTTTTTTATTTCATTCGTATAAACTATAGCTGAACGCCTGAATTCAAGCAATTCATGATTACATCATTGTATTTGCTTGTATTATTTAATTTATGTTCAAGTAAAATACGATAGTTGCATAATGTTTGATAAGTTTTGAGTTTACGAAGATGAAAGATAAATTATTGTAATATTCATTTATGAAAACTCAATATTTACTCACGGTTGATGTTTGTTAAAATTATTCATATTATTTTTATTTTTTTATATACCTATTATATATTTAACAAATTGGATAAATCATATGAATTAGAATATTACATTTTCATTAACATTAAGAATCACATTTTAAAAAGTTTAAATTTAAGATTCTTTAATAATAGGTTATTACCTAATATATAATACTTTATGAGTATAACGCAACTATGATTTATTGCTAATGAGCTATATTTATTATTTATTTTTTCATTGGTCTTAAGCCCGGCAACTGAGGCCATTAGCAGTAGGATGGTACTTTAGGGTTTTTTGTACGGTGGGGAACGGTTGGAGGAACAAGTTTTTGTATTTGGCAGAATTTTCTAGTGGGCACCTGTAGGTATCTGCCGTGGGGATGACGGCCTCTATCTCCGGACACCGTGACTGCCCGAAGAAAAATACTACCCGTGGCCGGCATCGAACCGGCGTCGGTGCACGTCTTAACTTTAGTCCGCTAGGCCACTCTGTCTCCCGAGCTGTATTTAATTAGGTCACAATATTTAAATATAATATAATTTTCTAACACAATTTATATTCACGCAATGTCCATCAATATGATTAAAATTATAAATTATAAACACGTCTTAAATCATAAAATAAGATTGAAATTAAATAATACTTTTGGACTTCTCCAATTAGGACGAATTTGAATAGTTATAATTGAATTATATAAAACGATCTAACAAAGAGTAAAAGAAGAAAAAATATTACATAACAGTTGTACGACCAGAGTTAATTATTTTTTTCAAAATCACATTTTAGGATATTATTTAAGGGTAAAATAATATTATATGACTTGAATATTTCTTAAGACTTTCCTTTTGTGTTTAAAGACACAAAAAACCATCCGGGATGGGTGGAAAAATAACTCTAAAAACTTTTTACAGTTATAAAATATGATTTTAGACAAGTAAAGTTTTCTTTTAAAAGAAAATAAAGGGTAAAAAGGTGTAACATTGCTATTTTCGACAAAACTGTTAAATATAGATAGAATTATATAACAAAACAAAATTGGTCGTCGTTAAAATATTAAGTGTATTATTTTTATTTCCTTAAATATTATTATGCTTTCTTTTTTAACATAAATATTGTTCTTCGAGTCTTGTATAGTAAAACAAATAATTTTCATGTTATAACTCATGGTAAAACGCATTCTATTTTCTCACATTTCTTACATGACCTTTTTACACCGTCTATCCTAAAAAATCGAGTATACCTACTTAACAAATACCTTCAACACCTGAGTAACTTCCATAAACAATAAGCATTCTTACTTCTTCCATGTAATGCCAACACATTTTTTTTTCAAAATCGCATCTATTTGAGTACATTTTAGTAATAATTGTATATTTACATTCATTGTACACAACTTTTAATAATTAGCTTTGCTTTGCTTTATTATATTATTATTGTGATATTATTCATGGGATATTATGGAAATATACAAGTTTGAATTATTACATATACGGTTCATTTTAATATCCAAAATGATATTAGGTATGTTAAGATCATCTAGTATAGGTCATATTATATTTATTTTTTATGTAAAAAATGTTTTATGACGAATAAAAATATTTCATTTAACTTATTAGTATTAGCCCCTATAACTACACTAAACTAATAAAAAAAATATTTATATGTAGGTTGGTTTATGTCTCGTTTCGAAACAAACGAGTCATTACGTCATTGAATTTTAAATAATGCGATTGATGTTTGTTAAATAATAATACTATTTACACGATCCCTTTTGGCTACAAAAAAAAAAGAGTAAATAGAATAATAATAAAATATTAAAATTAGGGAGTGGTCGCTTGAAGGGAGCATCACATGTGCTAGAGAAATAAAAAAAACACAAAATACATGTATTTTGCCACGCAGGGTTAATATTTTCGATGATAAAATTTCCCCAAAAACTCGGTCAGAATATTGAGCAGGGATGGTCCGATTACAATATTCTTTAAACTTTAGGGATTCACCCATTATAATATATCCCACGGAAAAATATGCGCATACTAAATTTGGCGGAAGCCCTTCTTTATATTTTATTATTTTTTTTTTTTTGTTTTGAGTTAGCGCGCCGAACAAAGTTAGAAGCAAGTCCTTCTCAATTTTCTAAAGTATAAAAACTTTCTCGTTTATTGGAAATAACTTATAATATGTTTTTTCTTTTAATTTCTTTGCGTACAATAATACTATATATACATAATATATATATATATAGGTTTTTAAATGTTATTCGTTTACACTTTACATGATATAAATCTAATTTATTCTTCGTCCACACGCGATTAACATACATGATAGCAGTACTACAACAGGTGTACAGTACAAGCTAAATAGGCTATTTGATTTCAACACGCACACCATAATGTATTAATTTCATTTAAAAAATTAAATTTTCCGTAAGAATATTTAATATAAACTAATCAGCAGGTACCTTCATAGATTATTTCATAAAAACTGATAGTCTATTATTTAAAATTCAGTACATAACTTTATGTTGTTATTTAACTTTAAATTTAGTTTTAACATTTAATTATAAACATTTATATCGGGGTGCCACCATTGGGTGACTTTCCCCTCCCGTTAATCATCCCCATCACATTTACTTATTGTAATATATATATAATTATAGATTGTAAATAAAATGTTTGTTCAATAAAAAAAAACAAAAAATATTTATATACATATAGGTGTCTAGCAAAACACAAAGTTTTTTTTTTTTATTTAATAACAAATATTTAAATTATTCCTCGATCATAAGTCTTAAAATTGTTACTATACTTTGTCAGGTCAGGATTCCAGGACTGTGTTATAATATAATTTCCGTTGTGTAAAAAGTCTATTAAATTCCAACCTAGTTAATAGGCGGTTTGGACTTTGGACTAAGAGTGACGTTTTTTCAACGAGCTCGAAGTTTATACAGCCGTAACATTTCGTATAGGGACATGTATGAACGTGCAGAGATCAGAACTATTGAAAAACATAATTTAATATAGTTCTTCAAGTACAAATGGGCATTTATGTATCAATTAATAGCACTACATTTCGCATGATTACATTTTAATATTTAAAATTGTACTTAACGTTATAAAATGCAAACTGTTATTCTACACAGATAGAGTTTGAATTTGGCGTACCGGCTGTCTCAGTGTTGAATAAATATTTATTTTTTCATTTGTGTGACATTTTATTTACTCGTCATTTATATTATAGATTATTAATATTTTGTGTTTTGTGTTTAATATTTCACTAATTTTACCATGTAACTTCCACTGGAGTTTAAAGCTTCTAAACACAATGACACATCATCGTTTAAAAAAAAATCAACTTGTAAATCCACTTAAATGTATAGTACATTTTCTGTGTGTCATATATATAACTAAACCATTGTAAATTATGTACCTATAACGATTCTGAGCGGTTCCTGTGTGCCTCTATTTCTTAAGATATTTTATGGTATAAATGTATTACAACCTATGAGAAATTTATTTCTCTATACGTTATACAGGTGGAACTCGAACTAACTTTTGACAAAATCATTATATTATGTGTTATTATATTATTATACATTATTATTATAGCAATCTAATATAAGTGTATTTAACTTGAAAAATATAATAAGCTTATACAAGTCCATTCCCACGTAGGTACCATAAAATAGGTTTGAGGTATAAATTGCTTATTAATATATTGGTATATATTATTATTTATTATGCTTTGAAAATTTCATTTTACTTAGAAAATAATAATATATGAAAATACAAAAATTATGAATTCTCAGTAATTAATATATTTTAAATTACCAACTTCAAAATACCTTAAGTAATATTGAGGAAAAATCGTTATTTTTCGGACCTATATAAATATTCAATTTCCTACATCTGCTTTTGAAAACTGGCGTCGAGTAAATAATTTAGGTTTTCCCCCAATTTTTAATGTTTAAAAATTTGTTGAGCATTTTCTGCATTTGGCATCTCAAAGTACCAACTAAATTTAATTTTCTGCCATGAACTATCATCGAAGTTGCCAATTGAAGATTTTTTATTACTGCTCCAAAAAAATTAATGACGAATGAGTATCTAATATAAAGTTTATTGATAGTATTGATAGACAACAAATTAAAAAAAAAAAAAAAAAACATCATTTTAAATCCATTACATTACTCTCAAAATCTAAAATGATCATTTATTTATTTTAGATTTTGCTTAGTATACTCGGATAACTTATTACTGTTTCCAATCGTATATGATTTCTTTGAAAGTACAAAATTACCCATATTATATTTAAATCAAAAATGTAAATTATATTTGTATATATTATTTGTTGAATTTAATAATATTTTATTACTATATACAATTTTAACACTAAACTAAAGATATTAGTGTTAGGGAACAATAAGTAGTGTTTTGTTTTAACCCCATTAACTTACCTACCTACCTATTTCAATTTATTAAGGAAACAACTTATTATTGCACTAATGCTTTTATAGTATAATATTATACCAATGTACACAACAATAGAAAAATTTAATTAAATAAAATCTTACAAATTATAATTTATTTCATTAAAACCAAAATCTGTAGATTATTGTGATGTATTCAATTTTGCAAATTTATAACAAACGGGATGTTTAGTCAATGACATATTGAGCACACAACAGAATTAATTTTTCTTTAATTAAATTAAATGAAATGAATTTTTTTTTTTAGTGTTGTATAAAGACTAGTTAAATCGATCTAGCGAAAATGCAATGACATTTTTTTTATAATTTTAGAAGATAAATATATGGATTTTAAAAAGGGGTCAAGACTTCGCTGGACCAAACACCTCATAAGCACCTATCTTATTCGTATAAAACTTCCCTACACCACAAAATGACTTGATATATTTTTACTATAGTCAGTTTGTTTAATGACTATTTTTTTGGTGCTGAAGATATTGCACTAAAATGTCTAGATAACGTATTTCTTTCTGTACTCAAAGTTAAAATATTATAAGACGCGTCAGTATGAGGGTTAAATTAAAACGTGTTTAAAATAAAAAATAAAAATTTAATTTCCTTAAATATTAAAATAAATAAATGGTACTTTACCGACCTATACAGTTTTTATAGTACAAAAGAAAAATAAAAAAATATAAAAATAGTCGCATTTGAAAGGTTCCAAGAATTCTCAGAATTTTTGGGTATTAAATTAATGGGAGTGCCATACATATAGTGATGCCAATGAAATCAAGTGGATTGTTTTAATTCTTTTTTAAATTAATTAATTACTTGAATATAGATGTTATAATATTTCAATCCATTAGGAATTCTTGGAAATCATAGTAATTTAAAACAAAATAAAATTATATTAGTGTGTGTGTGCTTCATTAAGTTGAAATACTGAATATAAATACCTAAATTAATATTTTATAAAAACTATTAGTACTTGATATTTATTGAAATATCAGCGGTACTTATGTGCATTTAATTAGATTTTTATTTAAAAAATATGTAAAATATTTATGTTTTAATTACTTTTTACATAATAAATGTTAAATTTACTTTCGGTGAGAAAATATACTAAGCTATAATTTAATACAGTAAAAAATTAATCATAGCAAGGTTAGTTTAAAAAAACGTTAATAAAACTGATTTTCATGATATAAATAATATAACATAATACCACTATAAAAGGTTACAACTGGTTGGATAAATGTTTTACAACTTGTTGTCAATATAGTGGAACGACGAATAAAAAAAATAACTATGAAATAGATATACTCAAACATTAGGTTTTTTTTTCATTTAATTTATAAAAATTATTGGTAAGTGCTATAATGATATGTTATTGTTTTTTTTTTTTTTGGTCTCTGTACTCGATATCGGTTTAGTAGAAAAATGCATTAATATTCAACTTAGATAGCGGTTCTGACAGAAAATTGGTTCTAGTCGGTATTTATGAAGAGTAAAAGTAAAAATCCACAGTATTTTTTGAAATAATCAGGAAAAAGAAGAAAACATTAAGGAAAAACTTGCATTTTTATGCACAGCCAGTTTTTGACAGAATCAATTTTATATTTTTGGTATAGTTCAAAAATAAAAATTCCATAAATACATAGCAGTAGATACTTGAAATTTTTATATGTGAATATTGTATATTAGAATTTTCTAGAAAATGTCTACACATGGGATAGTTTTCAAAATATTTTGACTCTTTTTAAACAATTTTATTTTTTCAACTATAAATATCAATAAAATTGTTTTGCTCTGTCAAAAGTTGGATACAAAGTTCCTCATGTGTTCTATTATAGCCGTTTAAATATATTAAATATATATATAGTCACGATTTATTTTATAAGCATTTGAAGTTCGAATTTTCACAAAATTAGTTAAAATCACGAAAGTTTACAAATTACTTTGTAGCTAAAAGTGTACGAAGTGTTCAATTAGTTTAGCTGTTGCTTGACATTTTAATACAAGATTCTTCATAAGTAGTCTAGTATACTACAGTCTCCAAAAAATCTACAAAACATAAAAACTTAATTTTTTTTTATAGACTTGACGATCGAATTAGGATAAAATTTGATATTTAACCAAATAATAACAGTTTTAGTTATTTTGTTGTAATTCATAAATATTTTGAAAAAGTTTATCTACCCATAGTATATGTTATTATATTTTATAAACACAATGATATTTTCAAAATATTTAGATGAATTTTATGCTATTGCCTGTCTATAATTTACACACTATAAATTTAAAAGTAATATAGTTTAATAGGCATATCATTGTATCCCTTCAGAATCCTTTTTTGTATGCAATTGTTAATTATAAATGAATTCAAATTGTACACATCCATTACAGTCACCTACGACCTACTCATTGACTACTGTAAATCAGATCGGTTACCTTCTTTTCCCCCTTATTAGGTTAACTAAAATAATAATAAAAACCAACACACATAATAATAGTTTAAAATCTACAACCTGTGCATGCAATATTTTTTAATTAAATTAAATTAACTTAAAATATTATACTGGATTAAATTATAGTATAATGATCACTGCGTACAATAATTTTTATGAAAGCATTAGAAAAGATTGCATGTATTTTAGTGAATTTATTTTAATTTAAATTTTCTAACAAATAATAATATCTATAAAGTTAAAATGTTTGAATGTTATAATTACGACGTTATCTTTATTGTTATTTATAATTTGGTCTATAATATTTTTAGTAAAATATATAAATTATATAATGTGTTTAATTTAAAACTGTTGTTCATTATGTTTTGTTGGTCTTTGTACTCGTTGTAACTTAACTTTATCAATATTAAATCTATATAATATTAAGATTGCACTTGAGTTGTTTTGATTTGTATATTTGATTGCAATATAATATAATGCTGCTCGTAATGTTAATAATTAGGATACGCGTTTCATAATATTTTACTTAATATTCTATACCTAGTCGTATTTGATAAAAACAGATTTAAGGTACCTATTAAATGTGTAGGTACTAAATGTAATAAAAACTATGGAATAATGACTTTTACTGAGAAAACACAATAGTCGTTTAAAATATCGTTGACCAAAGTCTTATTGAAAAATATTGTTAAGAAACTTGGGGGAAGTAAAGCTGAAACCAATTTTTATTTAAGAAGGAAAACGATAATTATTACATAAAGGTCGATTACGGCTTGTCACAAAATATATAATATTTCTTTAGTTTTTTAAACTTCTCATTAAAACAAACTTCTTTTTTTTTTTTTTTGTGAAATTTAAATAGTGAGTGAGAGAGAGTGTTTTTAAATTAAAACTAACTGGTCAGAGACACTCTCGAGAAAAATTAATTAATGAAATACGAAATGGTATTATCGTTATGTATACCTACATTATAAGATTATATACTTACATATAGTTTAATTAGTGTTACACTAATAAGAAATTCTAGTTACACGATAGGTAATTGAACAAATTAAATAATAATAATATATGTACATACGAAGGTTATAATTAAATTGTTTAGAATTCTTAAAGATCAAAACATCGTGTGACCGTGTACAATTAGCAATTTGAAACTAAAAGTGGCCGAACATCTCCAATTACGTGGACGAATTACTTTGAAATCTAATGCTGCTTTTCTATGATGGAACTGCTAGCGATAAATGTAGTTGAAATATAATATTATTATTATATCTATGACTATTCAGAAATGTCAAAGGATATCTAAAAAAAAAAAAAAAATCGGTTTCCATACAATAATAATTGTAGTTGTAATTATTCGTTTATAATATAGATTATTACTAATTTATTCCAATTTATAATATTACGTCATACACTTGTAAGACTATTTGTTTTATAATATTAACTTTAACCACACAATGAATGGAATGGTTTCATTTTTTAAGCTTTACTTTTCTCATTAGAAAATAAACGATAAAGGTACGCATGGTTGTAATTTTCAGGGTATGTTGTTTAAAGTTCTATAAAAACTTGAGATGCGTTGAAGTAAAATATGTTTGAATAATTTACCACGGATTGAAACTTAATACCTAGATATTTTGTTAATAATTAATATTCGCACATTGTATTTTATTCAAAAGTGATTTAATATACCGCGTAACTCGTGCAACTCGTGCAAAATATGTAAAATATGAAAGTTTTGACGTTCAATATTAACAAAACAAACATGAAATGTGATTATTAAATAAAAAGTATAATTAATAATTAATTTGCTTCTGAGGTTAAATCAATAAGTTTTGGTAACTTTTGCATTTGGAATAATATTAGATAACTCCGAGTTCAATTTTATTGGATTATAACTTCGTATACCAGAATGCGTTCAAATAACAGTAAATTATGAAGTGGGATTAATCCTAAAACGTAAATAGACAAAAATAATTTTTGCTTAGAATCACTATGAAAGTTTTTAAAGAGATATTTAAGTAATTTAAAAGTAGTTGACAGTCGTGACATGGTGAAGGTACTTGATATGTTATAATTCACGAAAAAAAGTGGCATAAAAAAATATATTTTATTTCAGCTTTTATCTCTATAAAATCAGTTAAAGAACTTTAGGAAATTTTATAAAAATGTGTTTTCTATTTGTAGGTATACCAACCAGAAATATGAATTTTATCAAATTTATTAGAATGACAATAGGATTTTTAAAATGTTTAAGTATATTTGGATACTATACATTGAGCAGAATATTCGATTAATTCAAATTGTTATCAAATATTGTAACACATGTTTTAACTATAGTTAATACATTAAAACAACACTACTTAAGATGTGTTCAAAACTTTTAGTTTAAAAATTAGAACGATTGTTACAAACCGGGAGTCATGAAATGTTGATTAAATATAACAAAATAAAACTAAATAATTTAGTTTTCTGATGTTTTCAATAAATCATAATAGATAATATAATAATTAAATTATTTAAAAAGTGTAATTTCATGCAATACACTTTGTAATATTACATGTATATTTATAGGTTATAGTTATATCTTATATGTATGGAGATGTTTCTTTGAATAATGAAAACTCAAAATAGGTACTCGTTTTTTAAAAAAAATTAAAAGATTTCTAAATTTAAACTTGTGGGAGCCTTGCTAGTGAACCAATCCTCTCGACTGATTTTTGTTTACAAATTTATGTTGTAAATAACACAATCAGAAGCAGAATAGATTTTTGAAAATGTTGATTGTTATAAAGTACAAAATATCGAACGATGCATTTGTTCATTTATTAGTATTTCATGTTTAAACAAGATGTGTGAAGTATCTATGATGAAGTGGTAAGGAATATATTCACCCCTTACAATATTTATGGCCCAATATAATATTTAAATATAAAACATACATGTTCGCAGTTTTTAAACTTTTCTCTAGTACGATATTTTCGTCAGTAATTTAAATGAGCAATGCCACTAACCAGGTAAAGGTTATACATAGGTTACATACATAACTCAAAGTTAATTAACAATACATTTTTATGTTTGACTCGAGTACATCTAAATAATATCCAAGCAAATATGTTGACTAATGTTTTTTGTTATTTAAAAAAACGAAATACATACATGCAAATACATTATAGTATCATACGTACATATTATATACATTGAGAAATCATTAATACAATTTCTAAGTGGCGGTAAGCTTAGGTACCGTCATACTTTACAAAATATAAATAGTCAACAGATAATAATTATAGTACTAAATATTTCTATGTAAATAATAAATGTAATTAGGTAGGTATATTTTACTATCGGAAACACATAGTTTGATAACTATTTACGGTTAACACCAATAGTTTAACATGGTCCTTTTTATTTTATACCGGTTTCTTGAGTTAATTAAGTCTGTAATAAAATACAGTGTGATATACCGAGCATGCTCACACACTTTTCTCCAACTATGCTGATTATGCAACTATTTTGATTTTTGGAATTTTTAAATAATATACTTTAAGACCGTATTTTCAAACTCTTTAGATTTTTTTGTACTATACTTAAGGAGTGTTTTGTGGAGGTACAAACTTCGGTTTTTAAATTAAATCATTGCTTTTCAATAGTAATTGTAAATCATACAATTGATAATTTTTTTGAAAATTTGGACGTATCAGAATCCAAATTCATACTAGTTGTTTTGGTGTTATTTAAGCTTGTGTTCCAAGTTCTAAGGATAGAAGGTCCATGGTATTGGGCCTATAAAATATGGGGGCCGCTGTGATTTTACAATTTTAGTCATTAATATTAATAATTTGTAAAAATGGTCCAAATATAATAAAATAATACAAGATACAATTCTACGTCTATTTTATAGTTTTGTAAAACCATTTTTAAGAACTATTATCCTTAGTAAAATTATTTAAATAACGAAGAAACTAATCATTCGAATTTTAATTAGATAGGTATAAAAAAATTTTCAAAAAAAAATATCCACTAAGTAATTTACAGTAAGACGGGGGGTTTTCATTTGAAAAAAAAACAGAAGTTTATAGTGCACTCCCTAAGTAGTACAAACAAATTTAAGAATTTGAAAATTTGGTCTTTGAGTAGGTATATTTAAAAATTCCGAAAATAGAATTAGAATAAATTTATTATTAAAGGAAAAAATGAGGTGAGCAAGCTCGGCGAATCACTCTGTATAATATTGCTCTGCCATATTATATTTCATATTTTGGATTTTAGCTTTAGATAACCCACGAAATGATAATACAATTTGTACTTTTTGTTTTTATTGTTATTTTTTTTACATTAATTATTCATAATATTATAATGATATAAGTTATTTAATAATTTAATGTTTGGCGCGGGGAGCTTAACGCAAAACCATTTTCATGTCGTGTCTGAAATGGTGGAATAATAATATCATAATATAATATGTAAGCACCGACGATCGGTTCAACCATGCCCTTTCACATGGCCGAACATGATTTTGCACATAAATATCAATCAGCCGTGAGGAATTTCGTTATAAATCCACACTAACACTTCAAATTCGCGTTTGTTGTATTTTTTTTCTTGCACAGGAAATTATTTTGCAAAACAGTGAAATAAACTTTACTCGCCATTGTGTATATGGATAGTCGTAGATACTATGCGCACTTGGTTTTCCTAGTGTATAACTACAACGGTAACATTCCGACTAGAATTTGGCCCAAAAATGAAATTACATTCAAACAGGTTTCTAAGTTTAAAAAAGAAAAAAAGAAAAGAAAATTAAAAGAAATGGAAAAAAGTGAAGTAAAAAAAATTATCGCCGTAGTCATGCAGAACTTTATCTCGGTTGTTTTGTTATAATTCCATTTCCAGAGCGCACAACGTGACATTAAATTCGTCCGAATCAAATTTCATTACACCTAATTTACTTAACAAACAGCTAACTTCATAATTACAGAGCGTAGAAATTCCTCACGGCGCTCCGGCATTGTTGTATAATAATATGATTAAATGTACGGTAAAACTTCGGCATTCCGTTGTGATATATTATTATATTTTTTTTTCTCTGTCTCTCTCTTCCCGGAGGTCCTTTTGCCGTCGACCGAAAAGTGAGTGTGCAGGGTTAGACAGCTATAATATAGAGAGTGGACAAGCGGCATGGGAGCAAGGGAGAGATGATAATTGAGTTTTGGTTCTTTTAATGGAAGTCTGGGAGGCCATATTTGGAAATTACACCAGAACACGCACGTCATGCAGCCCGTCATGTCCGGCTAATCAGATTACCTGACGCAAAGGGCGCGTATATGGGCTTTGTGTTTTGTAGAATCTCATTAGAAAAAAAAAAAATTTCAAGGTAAAAATAAAACCGAATAAATGTGTTTTCTCTTGGCCACATATTACTATACTAAATAAATCTGCCGCATGGTGTGCACATTGTGAAAAATGTTGTTATATTATTATTATATTGCTTCCGAATAAAACCGGCTGGATGCAATTACTTAAAAATAATATAATATCTACCTATACCTACTATCTAGTCACGAACCATCATTTGCGAGATAATAATGTTTAAAGTTCAACTACTACCATATTTGCGTGCTGAACAATAATCCCCAACGGATACTTGTTCATGCAAACTCGAATCGCCGCGATAAATGTTAGTTTTAGGGAAATAGCCGTGAATAATAAAAAATCGAATCCGTAAAATGGTTTCTAAAGTTTTGTCAGTAAAATAATTTGAATGCAAATTGCAAACGCTATAAACGCTATACCTATCTAGGTGTATTAAAAATAAAATTGTATCAACAGAGTATACGCGTACCAAATAATATTGTTGAATTATGATCAGAATATACAACATGCAATTTTAATGATATACAAGGTATATTTTTAATACTTCAAGATTATATTATATTATTTACCTATTTATTTCGTAATAATATACATATATTGTCTTATATACTTAATGTTGTCAAATAAAGTAAAATAATATTATCTATATTATAAGGTTTCTGTTATCTGCAAGACTGCAAATAATTGATCATATGATTAGTTTTCATTATTTAATCATTATCAGCATTTTGTATTCCTATTCGTTAGTTAGTTTGTCTCACAATGATTTGAGGATTCGGTGTTAAATTATCATAATTATTATAAAACCTTTATATTTTCCATATAATATCTATGGTTTATTTATTAACATTGGTCTATGAGTTGTTCGTATTGACACGTCATGTAATTTGGAACTTTAAGGTTAATTATTGTTTGATTTTGGTTCACTATTTAATATTATAAAAAGCGAATCATTTTTTAAGTAAAAATATACAATAATAAAGAGTATGCATTATGTAGGTATTCATTGCCATTTGGCTTTCACCTATAAAATACATCGCGTTCATAATATTTATATTAATACATACCTACCTACCTATTTTTATGTTCCCAACATTTTTGTCACCTGAAATAATATTTCAATTTTATGTAATATAAATATTTACACTAATTTAATGACTGTAACTGTTTGATATAACATTTTTATAGACATTTGCAGTTATTATAATTTTTCAAATGAAAGTATCAAACTAATTAAGAATGTTTAGTCTAATGAATTTCAAGAGGGTGAGCTGACACTTAATCAGAAAGTTTATTACCTTTTAATTTAATAGAAAGAGTGTAGTTTTATATTGATCATCTTGCATGTTCTACCTTTTATACATTTATAATAATATGTAAGGAACGTTAACGAATATCCACGTGTCCATTAAAATAATATATTTTTTTATTTCGTTTTAAATTACGTAAAAAAAAACAAATATTTGGACGTAGGTATATTATTATTTTTATTGTTACAATTACTAAATATAAAAATTAAACAATCATAATTCAAGAATTGTTACCCATAATTTGATTGGTTCTTGAATGAATAATGTATAAAGCTTGTCCATTGATTTTAAAGAATGTATTAAATTAATAATTTTTATTTGTGGTTACCTAATGGTGTTTATTGAACCACCACATTTGTAGGTAGGTAATTGGCATGTTGTCTTCTACAGTTACATATTTGTTTACATTATCATTTTATTAATACTGTATTTTAAATGTTAATCAATAAAGTACCATCCACTTTCAATAATGTATTATTGGATAAGAACTACTAAGATAAAAAAATATAATTATACGTTGTTGTTTAAGCAGTAAACCAAACTTAACCTATAACAATGTTAGCTGTGGTATTTACTGTGTTAAAAAAAAGGAAAAAAAGTTGACTCTAATAAATAATGTCTGTCTCATATTAATGTAATAATGTCTATATTTTGATATGCAAATTATGTAGTCGAGGTGATATCGATGGAGATTATCGTAATATGTGCACTGTTAAAATCTTATCGATATATTATTATAATATATTCGATGGATGTTTTAATTTACCTCTAAATAACACCACATATCAATAAAAGGTTTTGAACTAACCTATAACTATACGATGGAGGTAGTCTGACAAAATAATCGATTTACGCAGTGTTTTAATCACATCAGCATTGTAGCTACTCGCTATTACTTTACTTGCCTCCGTTGACGTGATGGGAAAAGTTTTAAAACGACTTCATTAAAGAAAAACCAGGATGGGAATTCAGGCACTCGGACTTTGTTGCAATCTATATTCCTTGCGTAGGCTTTATTTAAATTAACTTGTGGATAATCGTTTGCCAGAATAAAATTCTCCACGAGACTCTAAGCTCTTCGCAAAATAACTCGCAGTTTTAATTATTTCCAAAGAGAGTATAATCTCTCAGTTTTAATTATAAGTTGAAAAAGTTTGGCATGGTCTACATCACAAATCGAGCAAACAGTTCTTATCGAGTATCCGTTCCCAAATAGTTTGGATTATGGCCAACGAAAAAAAAAACGGCTAATTAATTAAATCATTTAGCATAATAATATTATCAATTAAGAATAAAATTATGAAAATTGCATTGTAGCTTAATTGAAAAACCTACGTCAGTGCATCGACAGTAAATACTAACTATCTATCGTCCTGTAAATTTTAAAAGGTGAACTTTGAAAATACCAAGATATTTTAAATTTTTTTAATTCTTTAGGAAAACGAATTAATACGGTGGAATTGAGTAATTAATACATGACAAACGTATGATAACAGAAACATATCATGTATATTATATTATAAACTAATAATGTAGTTGTCTTACTTACCTCATATTAGGTACATCATAATATTATGTTTGTAACACTATCATGACTAAGTCGTCAGTCACTAAATATAAAATACGACGTGATTATCTGTAAGCCTACTAACTTATCAAGCCCCCTAAATAATTCAAGCATCACATTATCTTCATACTTTAACTACTAAATATCACTTTATCTACATTTTTACCGTTTATACCTTTAATATTTTTTACATTTTATTTAAATATTTTAAACTAGTTTAATTTATATAATAGTTATGAGATTTTTTTTAAACATTAAACTAATTTAAAAAATATAAAATAAACTTACCATTAAATTTAAGTCTGTAACATCGATTATATTATGATAGTTTACTCCTGTTTACTCTCATACTCGTCAATATACATAATATCTCATTCTTTAGAAGGTGGTACATATAAGTATAAATATAAACATCGAAACTATTTCTACTTAGTAAAATACGCTAATAAGTAATAACTTACATTTATGAGTTAAATTATTACAATATAAAATAATTTGCTGAATCTAACTTAAATAACAATTTCATTTTTCAAATATTTTTAGATACTTCAGGTATATTCAAATTCCAGCGCTCTATAAATATTGAAAATTTAAAGTAAAATGTCAAGTTTGTTTTTTTTTTCAATGTTTTTTGACCGTTATTTTAATTTTGTTTAAAATCATTTAAACAGTAATAATATACAACCTGAGAAAAGACTTACTGGAGGTAGCCTAAATTATTATGCATAGCAGGAGTGCAACCCCAATGATAAAGACGCAAAACTTTGGTAATTATAATTGCCAATTAAGAGTCGAGACAGTGTCATTAAATTATTACAAATTATACATACCAAATAATACATTCTTAGTAGAATTAAATTTAAATGTAAATAATATTAGTGTAGATAATATTTTAACATAAATTATAAATAAACTCGGATATTGTTTTCATTTACTTACTTAAGTTTTCTTATTTACAAAAATATTATGTTATTATTTTATAAAATAACAATTTAAATTGAAAATTAATAATTATTTCATAAACTTTCTTGTATTACTTAGAAATTCTAGTAATCTAAACAATTTTTCATTTATATGTATTCATATTTTAAGACTCTAATAACAATAATATTGTTGTTGAAACTTGTGTACTTTAAATTAATATTTTGATTGGCAATTGAACACAGATTGTAATTGTGTGTGTTCATTTTTGAAGTTTTGGGTAGTTTTCAGAAATATTGGCAACAACAGTAGAATACATAGCCAGTTGAAGAAAATATATATGCGGAAAAAAATTATCAAAATATTACTAGTTTTATTTAAGTTCTGGCTGTGATCAAAAATGACTCTTAGACGACCGTTTACCAAATGCATTAATTTTAATGATTTATCGTAATTTAATTTATATCGTGAACTATGTTATGATATTTCTGAAATTATTTTAATGTTTCACTATCCTAGGTCTAGTATTTCTTGTATTAATACCAGGACTGGAACCTCACAGAAAAGAACCGGAACCTTTTGAATATTGGGAACCAAAACCTCACCGAAACCCTTATTTAAATTAATTAAAAACCGGAACCTATACTTTTACTTGACAAACCCAAACCCAAATCAGGTAACAATTTTTTTATTTTTTTTTAGTACAGAAACGAAACCGAAACCTAAATGTTTGTTTTACTCGGAACCGAATAAGAACCGGAACCGTAAAAATCATCAAGGTTCCAGTCCCTGTTTAATACACTCTATATTAATTAATGAAATTCCGATATACCTAACTAAAAAGTAGTAAGTTAGAAAATTAAAAAGCTATTGCATAGCAATTCCGTAGCTATGTATCATACTATCATGTAATTATATACTCTGTTCAGATTAAGAGTGCCCAAACTCGCGCATGAATACTTAGCCGCGTAGCAAGATGCATGCGCGAACAGTACTAGTTTTCGTCCCAGCGACTGGACACTCTTAACCTGAACAGAGTACCTATATAACTATTCATTTTTGTATGATATCAATTCAAGTTACACTTTACCGCAGAGAAAATGACAAAATTAGTTTTTTTTTTTGATAATGGTAGATAAACACCGTAGGGAAATATTTTATTTTAGACTTTTTTTCCTTAGCAACTGGTTAGACTGTAAATAACAAAAATAATAATATCATCTTACGGTCACGCGCTTTTTCGTTACAAACATTGTTTTCAGTCACCACGCCAGACCCTCGATAAAAGCTATGCAATAGCTTAAAAATAATATGATTTAAATAATATATTATAAATATCTATAAATCATATTGTATACAGTACCTACACATAAGAGAGAAAAACAATCATGTAATTATTATGAACATAATATATTTTAGGTGGAAATATTAGGTTACATACTGTTAATATAAATCTATATCCATAGGTAGTAACTACCTACTTACTACCTTAATTGCTATTCAATGCATGTCATAGTAAATAATGAAATATATCGAATATACTATTGTTTGATAACAGATGACAAAAGCAATTTAATATATTTTTTTATATAGAGTTGACTTAATTACTGCATAAAACAGTACCTACTTATAATAAAGAAATTAATACATTTTTATCTAATTAAGTCATCTGAAATAAAAGCTACTTTCAAGAATATTCTCTGGTGATAATTTATTTAACATTATTAGACATATTTTATAAATAGAACGAATTTGTTTTTCTTAATGAACGATTTGAGCTCAATCTAAAATTAACTGTTTCTAATACTTTAGGTACTTTAATAGCTTAAGTAATAATAATGAATGTACCTACCTAATTAATTTCTGCATATCATTGTAATTTCTCACTTCAAATTAGAATTTCGCTTTAATCTAAGTGTATATGTCTAACAATTGGCAATAGTGGCGTATAAGTCGAAGGAAATTATTTTGAATACACTGATAAATGTAATTTAGCAAATTATTAGTATATTAATTAATTAATGCTAACGTGTTCAAAGTATTTTTGATATAATTTAGTCAGATAAGAGATCCATCATAGTGCTTTTCTATTATTGCATTTTTGCAACTTATTTTTAGGAAACCTGTAAACACGATTGACATGTATTCTTAATATTGTTTGGGTTGTCGTTTAATACAAACTTGTCGTCAAAAAAGTATATTTTGATTCTTACTTGCCAGTAAATATATTTAGTTAAAACTATTCGTACCTACTACGAATACTTATGATTTGTGTTCATTAATTGTACAGTGAAAATGGATTTTTGTGTGTTACAGATTGAACCATTATGTGTTTGGGCTTCAACCTGTGTGGTTTCACGTGGTCAACGTTATACTTCATGGCCTTTGTAGCGTTTTGTTTGCACGCCTGTGCATTTCAGTTGCCGGATTAGAACATAAATATGGACTTTTGGCCGGAATTGTTTTCGCTGTCCATCCGATCCACACAGAAGCGGTAAGTTAACAAAACATAAAAGGGTTCAAGTAGATAACCGCTCTACTGTACTACAGTAGTATAGGTATCGAAAATACCTCGTAATTGAGGACTCAGTCACTGTAATGTATGTGTTCGATTTTAATACAATGATATAACATTTCAATATTATGTAAAATGTATTGTAAAACGATTCTAAGTGATGACCATTAGGTATTCTATTACTAAGTATATTTTATGATATCTTTTTATTGCTGTTCAAGTTATTTATATTCCTATTAGTAATACACTGCAATAAGTTAAATTCAATTTAGCTGAAAATTATACATTTTAAAATGACACTATATGTATGTATAAAATAATATAATAATATAGGTACGTTAAAAGTTTCAAGTACCTACCCACGAATAATATTTTTATTAAAAGAAAATAACTACCTACGTAAAATCGTAATTCTTCGTTTAAATATTTAATTTCGTCCAAATTTGAGCTTAAAATGTCAACAATAAAACTGTGTTCATGTATTATTTTCAGATTCTGAGTGGCGTGATGAATGATTTTACAAAGATGTGTTTTTTTAATATATTATTTAGTTTTGAGTCCTTCGTCAATTCTGGCCAGTAAAAATGCTTTAATTTTCCACTTTAAGGGTGGTTGTTTCTAGTAGAAAATTGGTTCTAGTTGGAACATATTGGAGGGTCAAAAGTAACAAATTCCCAAGTACTTTTCAAAATAACCAGGAACCACGAACATTTTTAAACAAAACAAGTATTGGAGAGGTATTGTTTTTTTGGTTATTTGTATTATATTTTTTATACATGATCAAATATTGAAATATTTTGAATCTTTTTAAACTATTTATAGACATTTAAAATTTAAAATTTGTATTAGTTTTTTTCTTATAAATATTGTTCAAACAATTTTAACCGGGTCAAAAATCTTTGATTGATATTACAAGGTTCCTTTTAAGTTGGTATTTAAACATTTTTTTTACTTTTTATTTTACCCTTTTTTATCCTTTTTTATCCTTTTAATTATTATGTTTAGTTGAAATACATATCACTTTGTTTGTTGACTCTGGCAACAGAATTTAATGTAAATAATTAACAATTTAAAATATCAAAAGTAATAGGGTGGAAAGGTTGTTTAAAAAAAAAAATAAGACGAAAATAATACATTTATAATAAGGAGGCGAAGGGTTGAAGATTTATGTCCCATGAATGGAACGGGTTCATGGAATCCTGAATCTGTTTATTCCTTTATATCTACAGCTATCTCATCGTTTAAACATTTACGGATTTATCGTTATTTCAAGTACATTATAAGGGAGCAACACTCAACAGTGTTCGAAAATGTTCACATTCACTTTAATGTTATTAGATTTGCAAATTATGTGGCGGTGGTGTAAAGAAAACAACAAATTTGGTCAGGGAGCTTGTATAACAAAATAAATAAATAATAATAATGATAAAAAAAAATCTACCTAAAAAGTGTTTCAAATGATATACAACCGACTTCTGGGATGCTTGGCCGACTTTTTGATACCTTTTTTTATTGCGTCCTTGTATAAAAAAAGCAATGAATGGCCAAAAGTTTCAGGCCGAAAACCCTCGGTTAGCCAACTCCTTTTTTTTTATCACTAATGTTCAAGGATCTTTGACGATGCGTGAAAACTTTTTCTTGCCTCTTGTATATTATAATATACGTCATGAATAATTGTTTATTTTCTCACCCTAGCTATTATATATTTCATAACTTTTATTTTCTGTTGATTCCAGTTAACATGACTGATTAATTTTTATGCTACCTTATAAAAATAGTAATAGCGTTAATATTGAGTACCTATATCATTTATTTTTATATATTTATCGAGACGCAAAATTATTGTCGTTTACTTATTTTATTTTTTAAGACCAATTTGAAATATTCCACAAAAAAAACTTCATATATTGCATTTAATAAAAAAGGAACCAATAATCAAAATGATTTAAGCGTAGGTACATTAAGTTTAAATAGTTATTAGTAATGGTTGTAGGTACGTCACTCTATTCGTTTTATATTTCTCACTCTTATGAACAATATTGTTGTCGGTAATATGATGTGAGATGCAATGTGACTACAACTTAATTGGTACTTACGTCATCTCGTATTATACGAGTGTTTTATTAGATAATTATGAATAAGGTAATAATTTTATCGTGTCACAACTCACTGGTAGTAAATGTATTAGCTTTATGTAAGCACATAATATTATTTAGTGGATGATGGGGTTTTAAACACAATTATATTATGCTACTACGCGGTCGTATATTGATCGATGGTCAACAGTAAGTTTTTCCGACAAAATTTAATATACGGGTCCACTCTGCACAGGCGGTTGTGGTGGCCCGCCAGCTATATCAGAGATTTCAGTGCCACGTGGTATTTTGTCGCCCGGAAAAACTGTCGATGGGAACTTGGCTTAATGTGTTACGACGTGTGCGGATTTCCGGGGCAGTAACTCTTTGTGTGTAATATAATGGCCAAAGTCACCGGCATCTCCATGCGAAGCTTATACGCGTGTATAGTCCCCAGGGGTGATTTTAATTAAAAGTTGTCGTCGCCATCGTCGACGTTAGATTATTTTGAACGTACGATGTTGGCGGAGCCGGCGAACAAACACAGCACATGAAATAATCGACGACGTAGGTAGACGAAATTTCGGTGAAATGATAATAGTGTATATATATATATATATAGGTACCTTTCTATACGTTGTCGCAGTACGACCATACTAGCACCGTGGTCGAGGTATATGCAAGTGTGTATATATATATAGACATATTATATAGAGCTGTAATAATGGTGCCCCGGAGACGTTTACCGTTTTAATTGCACAAGCTCGTGCCATTCCGTCTTTCCAATCACGTGTGTGTGTCGCGGTGAAAATGACTTTCCTTTTTTCCGCCGATTTTATTTTCGTCGTCTCGGACTCTAGACGAATTTTCTGCCATTCTGTGTAATTTCCCTCGACGGTCAAAGGTCTGGACGATATGTACGTGCGGTGGTGGCGGAGTGTGCTTCGAATCGCATTTAATCTCGTTACACCATTGTGGTCACGCTCCTCTATCGTCGACGAATAGTAGCGCACTTTTGGAGACAAGGGCACGTGGTTCGGTTAGGTTAGCTTTCCCTTCCTCGAGCACAAAGTTCCGTAGTCTTCGTGTCTCTCACGTACACAGAGTGTAATATTATTACGCGTAGGTATGTACTTAACGTGTCACACTTTACATGTTAAATGGCCGGTGTACGAGAAAATTATATTAGACAATAATTTATTTAGTTATTAAATATTAAGGCCAATAGACCCAGACCCGATCACCAGGAGAGACGGTCAGAATTTTAGGGAGAACAGCTGAAGATGTTAAAAATAAATAATAATTGCTATTTTATTTTTATATTATATCAAACAAAATTTCCTTAATATATGACTGAGCAATAATTTAGTATGAATAAATAAATATTGTCTATATATTTATATAAAAGACAAAAAATGTTTGCGACTGACTGTGTCCTTTATGCATTCCTAAACCGTTCATCCGATTGCGATGAAATTTGGTACAGAGATAGATTAGACCTCGGGGAAAAATATAGGCCAATAAAAGGTAAATAAGAGGTCCAACCCCGAGAAGGTCTCAAAAAGGAATTTTGAGATAATTATTAAGATAATTTTTTTTTTTTTTGTTTGTAAATGGTTGCTCTTGGTTTTATTTAGTTTTAATAATAATAGTTATTATTATTAATGCAAAAAGCCTGACTATTTTAGTACAGAACTGAACCACGGTTTCTGTGGACCACATTTTTGATACTTTAGAGTTGAATTATACACTTTCGTAAGCACCATGTGGGGTCCGCGATCTACCACAGGTAGATTGCCTACCTGATAATATACTGCTTGCATAATCACAAAAACCTAGCAATAGCAACGCATTGTTGTGTGTGCTAGTATAGTATAATAAATTAAGATTATTATGCATTCAGTTGTTAATAAAGGTAAAATTACCTACCTCGATAAAAACTTATAATAAGGAGCCCTCGACACGTAATTTTATTTTATTTTTAAGGGGTACGGTGGCGACCACCAATCTTTCTTCCATCGTACTGATTGACCTTGTAATGAGATAATCATTTTTAAAATTGATTTTAATTCATTATTATACTAGAGTTCGAATTTTGAAAAAATTGGATATTTCATCGGAAAATAACTATTTTTGTTATTTTTGTTGTAATTGAGAAATATTATTCGTAGGGATTAGTAACTTTTTGTCACTGCATGATATTATACAAAATAAAAAAAAACCTTAGCACGCTACTTGATATTTTTCCTCCAAAAGAAAAATCTATGTATCTTAATATATAATATGTTTATGTTAATAATAGTCAAATAAGTATAAGTGTATAATCATGAACACAAAAACCATACAAAAAATCTGTCAGAAATAAAATTCCTTTCATCCGCCCTAAAACATATTTATAATATTATGTGGCTCACAATTTGTTATTTTAGCCAAAACATATCAATGTATTTCTTCCATAATACTGATTGACCTAGTAATGCGTTAATACTTTTAAAACTGATTCGGATTCGTAATTATACTAATGGAGATCTGTCAGTCCACTTTTCTCAATTTATACNCCCCCACAACAACTATAGATTTTGTTTGAATATTTTGAAATTTCGGATTATTATCATTGAATATTCGGAATTTAAATTAGAAATCTTAAAATGTGGACTGACCGATCTCAAGTAGACATTATAACAAATTCAGATCAGTTATCTGAAATATTATCGCATTATTAGGTCGATTGGTACAGAATGGAACAAAAGTACATACAATTGAGGATAAATTGTTTACCTTTTATTTTACACACAGTGATACACAATAAACACTAATGATCACTAGGACATTTACAAGACCCGTATGCAAGCAATTTGAAACTTGCCTATTTCGAACTCCTTAAAAACTATGTCCACCACTGATCCCCCTAATATTCCATAGATATTATGTTATTACGTTATACATTTGGTTATGTTACGTGTTTAATTATTTGGTATATACATTTAATATTCAAAATGCTGCTTGAATGTCAAACAGTTATATAGAGGATAAAGTGCGCAAATATTTTATAAATACATATACCTACTACGAGTGCTCAAGCGCTGAGCGAAATGTGCACCAGGTTCGTCTAAACTTAAAAGTTTAAGCTAGTATTAGTTAAAAAACTATTTGTCCAATATTACTCGTATATTACTATATAGATAGTATAATAATTCTCCTAAATAAAATTAATTTCAAAATATCAACAGCAGTCTATATCCGGCACGCGTCTTCTCCAACACTATAATGACGTTTTCCCTAGAAATTAGTTTCGATATTTTCGTTTTCGTTTACCTCGAGATCAACGCCCAAATTGTAATTTAAGAACATACGCATTACGGTGCTTACGACAATATTATTGGACATGACATGCAACCAGACGAATTCGTTCAAAGGGACCTAACCTTTTGGTTATTCTTTTTGTTATTCAATGGTGTAGGTACACGCGCTGTACATATTATTTAAGTACCGCAACCCATATTTAACCATCGATCTGCACAGGCAAACTACAAGTTTTTTATATGCGATGTTTTGACATTTTTACGTGCAAAAATATATTGTTTTTGCACGTAAAAATGCGTTATGGTAAAATCGATATTTTAAACTTTTCCCTTGCTAAAATCATAAACATTAGAATTACGTTAACAGTAATAATAATAACTCATGAAAATATTTTATTAGTACAAAACGCTGTACAAAAAATATACATTAATTCGTTTTACATAAATTGCATATTATAGAATATTATTTAAGGTTTTGCTTAAGAGTTACCTCTAATATATTTTTTGGTTAGTGAATATTAGGTTAGATTAGGATATTTTGCACAAGACGTGTCTCATTGGTTTTAAAAATGTTTCAGGTGACGGGAATCGTCGGAAGAGCAGATGTATTGGCGTGTCTATTTTTCCTATTATCATTTTTAACGTATCACGAGTAAGTATTATACTTTGAAATTTAACTATTAAAATTAATTGATTGGTTTTATTTCTTAATAATTGAACATGCAATATACAGTATACACATTATACACATGATATACTGCACTTGTAAGTTAGTTTTAATTAAAATATGTTTACTTTCAAAATGTAAATTAACTATTAATTTTAGATTTCTATATTATAAGAACTGGGTTTTGTTTTAATCCAAAATGTATTATCTGCAAAAATATTAATTGAATGTCCATTATTTTATTGTTAAACTCAATATATGGAACCATTTTAGCTTTTTAATATTTTTCGAAACTATATTTTTAATTTAATATTTTGGAAAATCGGACCATTTTTTCAAAACGAATGTTTCATCAATCCGATGTTCTAATTATAAAATATTATATTTAAATATTTGCCTATAAGTTGGGTTGATCATCGAAATTGTGATATAACCCTCTACATTGATAATCTAATAGCTTTATATTGTCTACACATACCTAATAAGATTAATTTAGATTGTTATGCAATTAAAATAAAAACTGAATATTATTTGCTTATAATAAACATTTTGAATACTGTAAATTTGAATGATCAAAATTAAATAGTTGTTGAGAAAATACCAACGATTAAATAAATTAAAGATATGTAATAGCACATAATTTTGAATCGCGATCGAAAATCATGTACAAGTATACTTAAACATATAAAAAACATAATTCATATAATAAATTAAATGTATTAATTTATTTTGTTTATTAAAATAAGCATAAAAACAGAAAGTAATAAGTTATTATTATTCCAGATGTATAACGACGACGAGAAATCGTCGTTTTTTTTTAAATTTTCGAATCTATTATACTAAATTTTTTTGTATCGTCTCAACAATTAAATAGGTACATACACTACAAGTTTGTAAGTGTGTTCATCGTTTTAGATTCTGATTAGAGATGAATAATGCATTGAATTTCCGTTAATGTTTTTTTGTGGCTAAAAACAATTTTATAAAATAAAAAATGCTCTGATATCCAGCATTTTTTCTTGTAGTAAAGTGAATCTAGTCGTTAGTTTGGAGAGTCAAAAGTAAAGACAGTAATTCCTAGAACATTTCTCAATAAATAATCATATGGAAAAACAGAATTTTTTTCACAAAGCCAGTTCTCAATAAAATCCAATATCTTGTAATTCATAAAAAAATTATCGCAGATGATTGAAATTTTTACCAAATTTTTATACTAGTATATTTTATATAATAACATATAATTTAAAAAATATTTGTACTCTTTTATTTATAGATATTTGCCATTCCACATTTTAGATTAAGCGTATCGATTAATAAATTGTTTTTACCTGTGTTTTTATTTTCTAAAACTTTGGAAAAAAACAAAAAAAAAATTAAGTCATATGGGAATTTTTGAACAAACCAATTTTTGAAAAAAATTTTATTTTTTTGATGTAACTCTAAAACGAAAACCGTAGGTACTTGAAATTTTCACCAAATATTCATATAAGTATTTTCCATACATGGTAATTTTTTAAATATTTTGAGTCTTTCTGAGATATTTATAGACTATAACCATGAGAAAATTTTTAAAAAAATACTGTCAATAAAAATTGTTTCACTTGGTAAAAACTTGAAAATTTAATGCAAGGTTTTAATGCAAGTTTTTTTCTATAGCAGTTCAAATTTTGATAAAACTCATCAAAATCCTGAAAATCCCCAAAAAAGTTTCTCCCTTCTATTGGCCTCGTCACTTCGCACTACAACCGCTGCCTGCACTGCCGGCTCTGGCCCAACCGCGTCATCTTCAATCTCCTCCAACCACTCCAGTTCTGGAATCATCGTCAAGTTGAGGGAGTGAAGACACGTGGTTTTGCCAGCGCCGGCAGTTCAGGCACCGGTAGTAATGCGAAGTGACGAGGAGGAGGACGTCAAGCTGGCCAGGGGCGTAGAAGAAGTGACAAACTTTTTTTGGGGATTTGGTCGGCTGGCTTGACCCGGGAGCGAGCAACGCCGTTAATACCCACAATACTCCACGTGGACGGACGAAAAGAATAAATATATTGTCTCCACCTCGTGGAGACGCATTCGAAGGACCGTACGCGTATTGTGCACACATAATAGCTGTACCGTCCGCGAAATGAGTACCATAAAACAAAAGCCCTGCCAAGTCGTCGCATCCCGGTCAAAGTTGTCTATGTTGTGTAATCTTGTTCCCATCTCTTCGTATGCGATATTGTTGAGATAATTTTGTCACTGATGTGATCGGCGGTAGTTTCGATTTGGCCGTCGGTTTCGTTATTAAGATTATATCTCACCTCAACCAATTCCTGCACGGTGGATAGTGGGCGTAGTTGCGTAGGTAGTCAGAATATTGCAAATGAGCCGATACCGAATTTCGTCCTAAGACGTTGCCGATAATTTAAAATACAACATCGTTTATCACTAGACAGCGAGTACGCCATCATATTATTAATCGGCTAGCATCAGCTGAATTTCGGGCCCGTTTATTTTTCCAAACACCATTATTATTATTATTAAGCTTATCATAAGTAGATAATACTGGATTCAAAAAGTCTAAAAAATGTTTGAACACAATTTTGACTATCGAAATTTAAATTTCAAATTTGGATGAAAGTACTTACCTATGGACAAGAAGAATAATCATTTAAGTTATTTTGTTTTAATTCAAAAATATCTTTAGGAATTTGAACTTTTAATATAATATTATGTATATTATTATTTTATACACACAATGGAATCATTTTTAAATGCAATGTTTGGGCAAAAATTAATTCAACCAAACGCATTACTAATTGTAAAATAAATTACTTTAATAGCAATAAGTATACTATCGTCGTTTACGGGAAAAAACCTCCTATGTGAAAAAAGTGTAGTTTTCAGGAAACACGAAAAACGTTTTAAATAAAGAAATCACATAGGAGTTATTTCATTAACGATTTATAGTTGGTAATACATGGGAGGATTTTTCTACGGGGAGATAGCTGCACATACCTAAGAGATAATTTATTTCATAAACGATAAGTAGGTACCGTATAGGAGTATTTATTTATTATTTTTCATTAATTTTACGATGCAGATAGCACATAGCAGATTTTATCAATAAATAGCTAATTTTTTTCTGAATTCAGGGATACCAAAACCTCAAAATCATAAATTTGACACACAGGAGGTTTGTTCCCGTGAACGACGCATTAGACTAATATATTATTTTGTAATATGACTGTCCAGAATCGAATTTCGCATACAATGATTTATCATTGAATTCAAATTAACAATTGCATTACAGTGACTTACTCAATGATGCACTCGACACCTACAGTAACTGTATAGCAGAGCAGTATATTGTTTTTTTTTATTATTATTATTATTATTGCAATGAAATCTGTTCCCTATAAAATAACATAGTATTATAGTATATTATACTGTTTATTCTTAGCTATGTTTATGTGTGCAATACAAATATTTACATTGCACATAAATGTCGAGAAGCGCTTAACGTCACCAAAAAATAAAACTTTTTTTCATAATATTATGGAAACTATTAAAATAAAAAAAATATATAAAATTCATAATATTATAAGCATTTATTGTAAGTATTATCTAACATCTTACCTTTGATACTAGTTAAAATATTATGGTGCATAAATTATCGGTAACCAGTGACAAAGGCGTGGAATATAGTAAAAAATAATAAAAGACTAAGTATTGATAAATTGTTAGAATAATATTATGTAAAATGGTAATATTAATAAGTACGAAAGGATGACTAAAATTAAAAAAATGTTGAAAAACATACAATGCCTCTAAACAATTCGTTTTTGATCACATAATAATATTGTCGGTTTTGATTTTTATTATGCGTCTGAGGTCATAATATTAGCCTATATCGGCTCTCAGAAATTACAGACATTATCGGAGTGTCCGATTTATCTGCCGACGATGGAGGTGAAAACGGTATAAAACAAAACGTCCACCCTGACAAATTTACTGCTTGCAACGGGCTTACATTTCGGGTTTTTGATTAATCTATTCGAATTGAACGAAAGTGAGATAATATTATATTATAACGATGATGACTGACCGCCGCCGTAGCCGGTAAATCGATCACTAGATTTTATTTTCCTCTGCAAGGCCGAGCACTTCTTTTCATTATTTAATTATTATTATTATTTATTTTTTTTTTCGTGAATAATTGAAGAGCGCCATGAGTGCAGTACCTGCAGTACGGTTTTTTAAATTTTTTTTTTCACCTCGGTAGCCGTCCCTTCTCGTCCGTCGTATGATTAAGCATGAATGATAGCCCTCCGGTGCAGGAATTAGCAGCTGTGCGCAAAGTGCCAGTAAATTGTCCAGCATTTATTTAAGCCTCGCGCGCGTGGAATACATACAGCGTATATATATAACCCTGGGTGCTTGGGTGTGGGTATAGGTGTGGGTGTGGGCATGGGTGTGTGTGTATGTGTGTAAAACTAGTATTTTTAACGGGCGTGTCGTCGCCGTGAGAGGTACACCAGGTGCGGCGGAGTTTTGTGCCCGACGATCGTTTGTCATCGCACGCGGTCGGCAGATTAGACGCGGCGGTGGCGAAGCGGAGGAGGCGTTTTAAACGCACAGACGTGTAATCATTAGTGTCCACACTCTACTCCGTCCTGTAGTATACGTCTACTGCACGGGCATAATCGCGTTGCACCCGTTTTCGAGTCCACACCAGGTCACAAGAATGTGATGATGATTTCAGATTTTAAAATCGGCCGATGTCATACTTATGTATAGCTGGCATTTTTTTTTTCATCTTGTGTACCCGATATCAGCTATAGTATGGTAATCGGTTGCAAAGGTCTCGTCGTCCGCTCTCTACACTTGGCTCTTAACAACACGTGGTGTATTTCCCAGCAATCATATTATTCTATGACGTACGAAATTATATTATTGTCGAATCCATTCAATATGATTTTTTGAGCAAAACATTAATTTCCGATCTCTATTGTTTAAAATAAAGATGCTAACGTTCCGATCTCTAGGCCTAGTTCCGGTGTTATCCTGAAGGTGACAATATTATTGTAATTATTATTGATTTAAATGCACTGCTTATTAGTATATAGGGTAATTTTCAAGGATTTCAACGACCGTATATATAGTGTCAATAACAATAATATATTAATGATTTTTTAATCAGATAACCGATAACTTCAACTCGTTTATGTAATAACGATGTGTAGACAGTGTAACGCGTGAACAGAAGACCTTTTATCAGAAAATATCGTCTTTTTTTTCTAATAAGATACGATAGTATGACCAAGAGTTTAAGCCAAACATGGTGCATTATCATGATATTTATAAACGATCATAATGTTAAATAACTTATTATCGAATTTCTTTACGAGTTACATAACATTTTTGCAGCCCTTACATTTTATATTTTACCGCCAAGTGGTTAAGTATGATTTTGTTTTCATTCGACACTTCATGCAATGGAAGTATAAAAACCTCTATACCTAACAGGGAAACTCGTGAATGTTGTCCGTAAATGACGGGTTCTCCGTGTAGGTACATACTCGACATTTGACAAATAAATTGTAATTTATGAGTATATATAAATACTTACTTATAGTCGGTTATAAAAGTTAAGTATATTGTAAAATCTGTACCCCTGAGTCGTTTGTAAATAATAATATCAGTGCTTCCGTGTTTAATGATATTATACATTGTACATAATATAATAACATAAAAAGTGGTTAAAATGGAAATCGTACGATTGAGCAAGTGTAACAAATCTAGCCGAAAATGTCTGTTTCGAAATGAAACATTGTATAATGACCACCGAACCAAAAAAACCAGTAGTATTGAGCACGAAATTCAGTGCAACGTTGTCATCAGTAGTGAACCTGTATTTTGAAAGTTCAACTCTTATATTCTTTATTGTATTTTAACAGTCATTATTTTTTTTTTTAACGAATTTTTTATATATTACCTAGTAAATTTCCCAAAAAAATTAATCACTTGGTAATGTTTCAAGTGCGCCGTTTTCAAAATCAAAATGTGTGTTTTTAATTAATACAACTTTAAACATAGTTATTGGCACAAGTTCTAAATAATTCCACATTCCCACGAAAGTTTGTTTTGTATTATTTTCCAAGAAAAAGTAAACTATTGTAATACAATATCCATGTTGATAATGATGTATAATATGGTGGTATGCATATTTTGTAAGAAGTTATTTAGTGTATATTAAAAGCGTTGTCCTCAAAAACAGTTGTGAAATTTACCAAGAAATTTACATTTTATTTATTCGTAGTACAAAATATTAAATGCACTTTCTCTTGCACATAAATAAATTGTTGATCTCTATATTTTAACATCATCAATTTTTCATTTTTTCGAGTATAGCCTCAATAAGGGTCTCTAAAAAAGCCTTGTATAGTTTTCTTTTTTTGTAATAAATTGATTTTCGTACCGATTTGAAATCTTTATGTTGAAGAACTGAAGTGTTAATGTCTTTCATAAGTTCTGTACGAATAATTGTTATTGATCTGATCGAAATTGATTCCAAAGCTGTGTCTTATAATTTCCCCGTAAGACCTGACGTTCAAATTTTGAAGAGGTTATCGTATACAATGACAGTGCTCACCAAAAACTTCTTTGAAAATGTGATTGTCACCTTATGCTTTCAAAAACCTCACTGTGCATTAATTTTTGGTGCCCCTCCACTGCTTGTGATTATCTATCTTTCCTCTGTATAAACGGTTTTTGCGGGAGTTAAAGTAACTAAGTTCCCACCGAGTTCAGTTGAAATAAGTCTTAGTTTTTATCCATTTAATCAAAATATATAAACGTAAAATGTCTCGTATAAAATAACGGTCAATAAAATAAGAGGAGGGGGGGGGCAAAACGAAAACTAAAACGAACGAAACACCACATTCAATGAGGAGGTTAGGTTACCTATATATTTCGAGTATTCATCGCAAGCAATATTCGTTGTCGTTGTACATACGGTTTATCATTATTCATTAACACTGGATTCAGTAATATTCAATCTCAAACAACAATAAGTAACAATATGATAAGATTCGAAGTCCAGGTTACCATGAACGGCGATAACCAGTGTTAATGATAAAATATAATATTTTGGCAAAGTTGAGTGGAATTTTAAAAACTCAGCGTGCTTTATTGTAAGTGTCAAAAATGTCTGGAAAAGGTCTCGACCATAAGGATAACCGTTCTCAATCCACCGTATTTCCACAGTTAAAATCAAAATTAATTAAGTACCTATATATTATTATACACTTTGACTAGGGTCTAGGAAATCTCATCAGAAGAATTATAGCATCACAATATTCACAATGTGTCTTATTGTTATATAAAAAAAAAATATAAGTACCTACCTTTCTATATCCGTAACCCATTGATGACACTCGGCGATAAAATATGATATGAATTCGAGAGTCCAATGGCTGCGGTATGTACACACTGGAGAGACAATGCGATTGATAAACAAATCACCATTGATCGTATATAATTATTCACAACCAGTTCTTATATTATATAATCTATGCTTAGTACAATTTGAACACAGTGTTGAAATTATGTATATATATATAATATTATATTTGTCATGGGGAAAAATAGTAGTTTATAATCGTTTTGGAGGACATTTGAGTTGAAATTTAACCCTTTTGATTTATTATAGTGTCTGTTATATCGTCGGAGGACAAAAAATAATCAATAAGCATGACCCACCGTGATATTTTATTTATAAACATGACAATATTGATTGTGCATTTTTTATAGTCATTTATTTGTAAATGAAATTGTACCTACACTAGGTACGTGGTATTATTATGTTACGCTTGTACTTATAATATTGTCTAATCGATACAATTTCAAACCAATATAAATAATTCAATATTTCGGTATCACTATTTCACTTATATTGATCAGCTTAAAAATCCATAAATGCTTAGGTAGGTAATGAATATTAATAATTTAGTTTTTGATTTTTGTTTTAAAACGATCCGGACTGAAAGTTGATTATTTTTTAAATATTTATATGAATGCATATTTTATATACATTTTTGATACAAATTTCATTTTTAAAAATTAGATCTGTTAAAAATGAGTTAAAAAAAGTAGATACCGAGGGGGATAAAAACATTGTGATATTGCATAATATTCGATATTCACTTTCCTTTAATATTTTTCAAGAGTATTTTAGTTTCCATTCAGTATAAACCACAATGTTAAAAGTTTAAAAACGGGATAATAAATAACTGTTATCTGCAAAAATTATATTTTAATTTGTTGCAAGATTTAATGAATGTAATATTATAACCAAAAGAAAATATAACCTCTTATTTTGCTCGCTTTTGATTTAACTATTTACCAACCTATTTTTGAAAAAAATGCGTCAAAGAACAGAATGTAATATAATTAATTAGTCGGTAGTTATCACAAATTGATACATTTCAATTAAACTAATTATTTTATTTCTACAAAATGCATCCAAACAAGACTCAGATAATATTATAAAATTAATGTTATTTTTCGGAGGTAGATTTGTTTTTTAGCTAAAAATGTAATATTCGGTTTATATATATATGGTGTATTTAATTAAGTATGTATAAGTATATTTTAAGTAATCTTAAATCATCTCGTTTATACGTTTTTGTTAAAATATTCCAAAACCGTAATTTACAAAATAAGATCTAAATAAATTGCATAGGTATTTACCTAAAAAAATAAATGTAGATTATCGTGAAAAAAATATTTATAAGTATTTGTATTCTTTGCTTTGTACTTATCACTTAAATCCACAAAATCTATTATACTAGATGTACGTATTTATTATTTATGTCTTATAATTTATTTTATTTTCTATCACAGCACACGATGGAAACGCAGAGAACGGGTGTTGCTTAGCTGTACATTTGGAGCGTTATCAATGTTGGCCAAGGAAACCGGGCTAATGGTCCTTTTAGTAAATCTGGCTTACGACATATATTCTTCGTGGGGCCATATTAAAAAGTAAGAAAACCAAAATATTTTGTAGGCACATAGAAATAAAAATCATTTTAGCTTATTAACAATATTGATATAACATAGAGTGTGAAATAATCTTTTCACGTTTAAAGATATAGCTCTACTTAAAGATATAGTTATCTGTTATTAACTTTCAAATTCCCTAAAATAACTAACCGTCATTATACTATAGACACAGTGTGTAGACATAAATAGTAATTTAAATCACTGATTTTAAATGGATGTACATTTTATATTTTTTTATGAAATTACATTTAAAGCAATGTATATTTATTGTTAGTATAATCTTCGTTGTTTTGTTTATTTAGTTGTACGTTGTTAAAGTACCTTATTTTAATTTTAAATTGTATTTATGATGTTTTTAAATTACATTCAAATGTTCTATAACCCCTAAGTATATTATAGTAGTTAATTAATAAACAAAATAGGTATTACATTTTTTATTTAATTTTTGAAAATTATTTTAAAAATATTTTTTTTTAAATAGTTACTATTTTGTATTAGTTTAGTATGTATTAATCAATACAATAAGTCGATGATTACAAATGTAATTGTATTTTTAGACCGAAAATTGATATTTTAAATTATTTAAACAACTAAAACAATATTTGATTTGTAGGTCATTGGTGGAACACAAACATACTGAGGAATATAATTCATTCACAAGAAGGGTTCCAAAAACTATAGCAGCGGTATGTTATTTATTAAATTTCTAAAATATGGTTTTTACATATTATATTTTTTTAGTTGATTAAACATTAGATATAATACATCATATTATTATTTAAAATAAGTTTAATTTAGTTTTAATTAATAAATTGTACATTTAACTGGTAAATTGAATTCAAAGGATATCAAATATTATATTATTATAATAATATTACCTAGATAATTTTGTACAATTTCAGAAGTTGTACCGAGGTTTTTTTTTTTATCCCATATAGACTTGTGTTTAATAAATAACATGATAGTGTGGTTCATGAAGCTTCCTTCTATTGTATTTGTAATTATACCTATTACAATTCTTCATTATTTATTTAAACATCTATCTTCAAAACTCTTAATTCATAATAAATGATCTTTATAACTTGAAAATTCCTTTATCGAAAGCTGAAATTGTCATAACGCATTTACATTTTATAGAATTTTTTTATGACATTAAGATTCTTGAGGAACAAAAATTATTATTTTTTTTTGTTTTTATCATCACTTTAATACTCTTATGCACTATTTACTAAATGTAACTACCTCTAATGTTGTATTAAAATATGGCATTTACAAAACCAAAGACCACTTGTCATCACTCACTAAAGATTAATTCCGTTTAAATAAAAGTTGCGTAGTGTATATTCACATACTTACTGTAAACTTTGCAGACAGTTGCACTGTTAACGTTTCGACTGTACATGCTTCAAGGCAGTTTACCGAAATTTACTGAGCCGGACAATCCTGCAGCGTTCCATGACAGCTCAAGAGTCAGGTAAATACTATTTAGCAATAAGTAATAACATTCTATATATAAACTACATTTATTAGTTTTAACGTTTCTCATTTTAATACATTTACCTTAACATGAAGAAATAGCGGAACGAACTTGAGCAATAAAATATAAATACAAATAGATTTAAAAACTTATTAAAAGTTTTGTTTAATGTTGTATAAACGATTACTTCTTTTGGCATGATTTAAACATAATCAATAAAAAAAAATGTAGGCAAAAAAAAGTTACATTATGGTACGTATTTTTTTTATTTCTGGCCAAAATATTACGAAAATGATAACTTTCATTTAAATTCAAATAATATAATATTCAGTTCTGTAAATTATTTAAATTATTTCGTTCAAAAACGTTCTATTATTTATTATTTCCATACATATTTTAGAGTGTTTAAGTACAAAAAATAAAATAAATTTAAATATACAATTATTGTTAAATTAATAATTTCTCCATAATGTATACTTAGAACTGAATGTATTTTTTTAAACTATTTTGGTTTTTGAATGATTCAATAGTTTTATAATTTAATATAATGTTTTTGGAACATAAATGATGATTAATTTAGTGAACAAATCATAACATAACAATAATTATTCAACAAAATTACATTTAAAAATATTGATAATATTATCATGTATGTTCAATGAGATATTATTATCAATATTTTTATATTTAAATTCAAATGAAAATAATATTTTCTTTTGTATTTAAATATAGAATGCGGTTTTGTTTAATTTGCATTTGCTATGACATAATTAATAAATAATGAATTGTATAACTATTAGCTTGCACTAGAAATATGAAAGTATAGACTATGATTGAATGTGTTCGACGTACTACAGCCCTCTAATTGAATACCCAATCCTGATAATTAAAATAATATTTTCTTTATCTATTCATGTATTCAAATACAATATACATAAATATAGTAAACATGAATAGAGAACAAAAAAAATAACAAATATACATTTTAAAACTTGACTAAATTCATAAAAATTATATTAATGATATTTGTGAGAATTGTGTCAGTAAATAAATAATACACACTTATATCAAAATATTAAAATTATTTTTGAAATGCTCAAGTGACCTGCAATATATTAAATATAATGACATATATCGTTTTACTTCTTGATTAGATATTATTATAAATTATAATATATTATAATAATACATATTATTCTCCAATAAAAAATATGTTTCCTAAATAAGTTCCTAAAGTATTGAATATACTAAAAAATTATTCATTAATACAGTACCCAGAGCAATCTCACAACCATTGAGTGAATTAGAATTTTGAAAAAATCTTGTAGACGATTAACCATGTTTTAGTATACTTCAGTAAATTCCATTAATGAAAGGAGCTGTGGGCTACATGAACTTTCGTAGCTTAATACTATTCGAGAAGAATTTTGTAGACCAATATTGTACGAATGTTACTGTTTTATATTTGCAAATTTTAGTGCCTGTCAAAACAAATGTGTCGTTAAACTTTCTGAAATGTATTTAATATCTGCATTGGTAAATTGTGCCAATTTGAAATGAAAGAAAAATGTTAACCTCTTTGTCCTAACCTAACCAGCTATTCTCGGCAAACTATTGCGACCAGTGCATTGCAGTCTTGCAGATATAATTAATGTGACAGACACTCGAACTATCAAGTGTTTAGGGATGATGGTGTTTAGTGGGTGAGATGAGATCGAGTAGGGCGCTATATTTTTAAAGTGGATCCATTTCGTAACCTCTCCTAACGCAAGAGGGTCGTTAAGAAAAAAAAATATATATGACGTTTACAGATCAATATTATATATTATTATGTGACGAGAAAAATAAGTGTAGGTACTAAAAATAATAATGTTCTCTGGCTGTTTGTATATTGTATAAATATTGTTTCTGTTAACTACAACTAATTAATGGGCCAAAGGTAATTGTTTAGCAATGATTGGCGGTGAGGTAGGCCACTACCGAGGATTTCGGTCCATTGAATGGTTTTGGTAGTAGAACTATGCAAGGACCACAGCATCCCTTTGGCCTGGTCCCGTTAAATGGCTCCCTGTCGAATAATTTATTGTGTATCTTATACGAGAACAACCCCTATGCGCATTCAAAGCAGTTAGTATTAAATTCTGTTGTGGACGATGAGAGTAATGTACAAGAGGGGTGCGCTTTTGCCGCCACCAGGTTTTGGAATGTTCAAAATGGACATATTTCAGAAGCCATTTATACAGAGAAATTCCGCCGACCGATAAATTTAACAAGGGGGTAAGCTACAGTACCCGGGGTTATCATTGTCCGGTATCATGGGCATTGGGAATTCCAAAGGGTTATTTGTTGGCCAGTGTTTGATACACTGGTAAATTTACCTCTCAAAAATAAGTGTATGTTACTGAATCTCGGAAACACCTTGATATTCGGGAACATATTTTGTGGTACATAATATTTTTTATTTTATTCGACTGAAAATTATTTTTCCAATTCTTCTATTTAATTCGTGTGAATTAATAATTTGAACAAACTGTATTTTATATGTACCTATCCTAGTATTGGGTATACAATTTAATTATATTATAATATATTGTATTATATTTAGACATTTATTTTTAGACATTAATATTTTAGATATTTGAAATAAAAAAAGTTAATCATTTTTTTTTAATAACTGAATAATTTGTATCATAATTATTTTATTAATTTATAGTATTATATTTTATTATAACATATAATTTAGGTATATATTTTTTATTGCTGGTAATATTTTATGGTAATATTTGTTATTATTGTATATTTTGTGTAAATTTTGTGGTTTACGCTCTTTTCAAATTGTATGTATTAATAATAAAATAATAAGTTAACATATAATATTGTATTGTATTTGAACAAAATCAAATATACCGATTTCAAAGGTATTTTATATGAACTTTAATTTATTGTTACAAAAACACGTGTATTCCGATCACTTTAAAAAATAAATAATAATTCTTAAATTTGGTTATAGTCTGCAGATGTACATTTCTTTGAACAGTTTGAAGCATTAGCTGTGAAACTACATTATTAATATTATATTCCATTGCAATTACTAATTATTTTATTGGCGTACATGCTTTTAATATTATCTATAAAGTAAAGCCATTCCTTACAAAAAATAAATCTATTTAGCTATAGTCATTATAATAATATACCTAGTAATATAGTATAGTGTAGTACACATTTTTAATGAGTAATTGTAGATACAAGTATAAAACTACCTATTCATTATAAGATGAATTATTGTGCTATTGTGGGTGTAAAATTGGCCAATCGACCACATTTCTTAAAGGATATGTAAAAACTGTTCGTTTTTAATTTTAATTTATTTATTTTCTTTATATTTATATCAACAGAACATGTAGAGGTTTTTTTTTTTACTGCTATTTTAGTGTTTATTATTTATTCAACCCTTTTTTTATAACAAATACCAGTGGTTTGTAGAAATTAGGTGCGTGGGTCCCATTCAGTGGTTAGTTTCTCATGATAAACCTTTCCATTCAATGTTTAGTTTTAGTTTTAAGTAATTTAAATTATAATATTCAATACATAATATAGGACTGGGCAATTCGCAGAAACGTAACTTGGTGGGAATCTCAGGATTGCCCAGGATTGTCAAACGATTTCCGGTGTATAATGACTTTTTAATATTTAATTTTTTTTTATCATATTGTTTACTTCAATCCATTAAGTATTGGATATTTTACATAAAAATATAAATAATATATAATTTACTTATAATCGGAAAACAAAAAATTTTAATTTTCTTTTATAACAGTTTAATCTTTAAATTTATACAAATGAATAATAAAACTAAGAAATTACGTCATTGAATCAAATACTGAAAGGTGTACCATGATGTATATGAAGTAATAAACTTAAGGTGGTAATATAAAACGAGGGATGTTTCAAAATGTAGGGCTTAAATATTGATAACTGATAGATTTTAACAACCATGTGGTAACTACTTATCACAGCAGTTAAACCACATAATGTAATAACAGTTGTTCTGTGGCTATACAGTGACACAGTGCTTTATTTTCTGAGTATCATAGAAATTAAATACACAAGGCTGTAAGAAGAGACCAACTCAAATCAACAATAAAAGTTACATTGTATAATATTGGAACGATTCCAGTTTACTTGATATCATATTGACCAATATTTATTTTGCACCATTGTTGTATTAAAATAAATAACAATATAAAATAAACAAATATCTAAAGTATAATAACATTATATGACTTAAAATTATAAAAAGTATCTACCCATGATTACACAAAAAATAAAATAATTATACAAATATACGTTTTAATCTTTTTTTTTTTTATTATTCCCTGGAATGGTTACCCGTTCCCGTAACCCTCTGGGAATTTTCGATGGTACCAAACCTAAATACAGAAATATTTATAAAAAATTATAAAAAATCATCTCAATAAATAATAATATGCACGCACATATTATTATTATTTTGCCTGCTTATAAACGTAATGATTAGTTGAAAAGTTTATTATGTGTTTTATAAAAATAAACGTAATAATTACGATCCTAAGTATAATTTAAACAAATAAATTACAGTAAAAATTACTCTATACATGTTAAATACAATGAATATTAATTATTAAAATTAAAATTATATTAATGTCGTGTTTTATGATTTATCGTATAATATTTAATGGGTTAAGGTGTGTTTCATAGAAATACTATATACCTAAATATGTATTCTAATAAGCAGTAGGGTACACATGGGGGGGTTGGGAATTCAAAAAACTTCAAATCCCTTTCCTCTTGGTATTTTTTTACTATAATATTATGACGTGTATATGGATAAAAATTAATAAAATTTAAAAGCTATTTTGATATATTACGTTTTGTAATACATATAATTTTTTTATTATCTTACTTAAATCGTACTTAAAATGGTTTTTAGACTTATATTCGGATTTCATATGTTTTGAACTATGCTTTTTAAGAATATTACAACAATCATTCAACAAACTAATTTTATAATGTCTATCTCAACGTGTTTCAATAATATATTTGATGTAACCTTTTGGGTATTAAAATTTTGATCAGTGACAGCCATAGATTCAGAGACTTGAAAAAATATATAGTTAGGTATCTGGTATGTATCAAGTAGATAGGTAACTAAGTATATATGAAACGCATCAATGTTATCATTAGTTAAATTTCTGATATTTGTGGAGAAGATTTAAACATTTTATATGCTATTCTAATTTGTTTTTCTAATGGTTTGTTGTTTGAGGTGGAAGATGTGAAGTTGAAATAATATAGAATATTAAAATTATATATTTTTTATCATAATACCTATTTAATGAATAAATGTATATTTTGTCAAGGTTAGTTACAATAATACAATTATTGTTTTTACTATTTGTATATTATATTTTTGTAATACTTTCCACTATCGTTTTATATTGATTTAAGAGTGAAAAATTATATTTTCAATATTGAATTTTGAACTCAAGTTGTAAATCCATTTTTATTATCTTTCTTATCAAATATTTTATACTATGTTATATAGTACCAAAGTCATATTTATAGTTTTATATTCGTTACTATTAAAACATTATATTTCAAGTATGAAATATAATATTTTACAAAATATACATAGGTACTCGTGCATATTATATTACATCTTGATAAATATAATGTTATCGAGTTACCCATGTTAAATGTTTTATTTTTTGACTCTCACATTAATCTCATTCATAAATAAATTGTACCTTTGTAATTAATTCCAAATTAAACTATAAATCTTGTTGAATAATAGACACTTATAGATTTATTGCTCTTCAGTTACTTCAACGTAAAAACGGTTTCAAAAGACCCTACGGGTGCTAAAATTAAATTAAACTTGCTTGCATTATTAAAACTTATCTAAAACCCCCTGACCTTAGTCATACCACTTGATTCGTATTTAATTACTAACACTCCACAAACTATGGTTAACTGCTAAATTATACCATTCGGTTGAAACAACAAACCACCTTTAGTCTTTACATTACATTTGACTCAGATGGTATTAAAAAAAGTTGGTATATTATTCCAGGGGATGATTCCCTTGTATAATTATTGATTCCTACTCAAGCTAACCTAATTGGACAGAATAAATACAACCCGTATATTTAAAGTTAATATGTTTATTAATATAATATATTGTTATAAAATAATAAATTAACTCATCTGTTATTAATCGGCTACAGTTAAATAAATAAACTCTACTCATAAGCCCAAATATTATTTATGTACCATACTCTCAATACTATTATTATAACTCCCGTAACAAAATATATAAGCTTAATTTATTGATTTTGTTTTAATTATTATATTATTATATAACATTGGTAAATCATTATATAAAATAACAAATATTATGTTTTAGAAAATAATACCATATCATTATTGCCTTAGTTGCGCTCGTCATATTATATTATATTAGTACTATGATATTTGATTGTTTTTGATAATTGTTTATCATTAACAAGCTGAACCCGTGTACTTCATTGGACCTTAAATGTACTAACTCCATATGACTCAAACTTTGTTCAATTCGTTATTTAATATTCAGTGTATGGTGTTTAAAATTAATCTTAACTTTTCCGTTGCCCGGAATAAAAATTCTGATTCGCAGCAATATATTATCAGGGATTCTATCTAGTAGATCGTGGACCCCTAGTTTGTACGTAATAGTGTATAATTTAACTCTAAAGTATCAAAGTTATATCAAGTCTGTCGTATTCCACCTATGGTGGATTAATATAATCAATTAATACAAAATCCTAACCTAACCTGTTGGGTCACTTTTGTATTTTTGACATCCAGATTTCTTACTTTTCCAGTGGATATTCCTAAAATTTTGTTTTATAATAGCCTTCTCCGTGATATACTGTTTTGTTTGAAAAAAATCAAGAAGATCTGATAAGTAGTTCCAGAGTTGACCCTGTACAAAGATTTTCATTTCTCATTTATATAGTTGGAATAATATATATATATATTGACAAAAAATAATAATATAAATCAACAAAGGTGCTCGTAACCAATAGCATGCAATATATAATACAATATTATTATTTCAATCCGCAACTTAATTTTTATTATTATTATTTATTATTTATTATTTAGTGTGCACTTAAGAGGCCATAACTCCAGAACCTTATATCGCACCTAGGTACCTATGGTATTTTAATAATATGTTATAAAAAAGTACAAAACCATGTAAAATCAATGAATACTTTTAAATTAACTTTACATATTATATTTGCAATTAAATTATAATTGTGATTTTTTTTTAAGACTATTCCAAAACGTTTTAATTCCCGCCGGAGGTTTAACTTGCATGTTTCAATAAAAAGTGTTTGATCAGTATTTAGCTTCGAAATTGAATGAACAATTACGTGTTTGAAGATAAGTCACATTCAAAATCTATACCTAGGTAGTTAAAAATACAAATATATGTTAAACCTGTTAACAACAAACAAATAAAAAATGATGTATCACTTCAATAAATCTAAAAATTGTATGATTAAATATTTAGATACATAGGTACTATAATATAATATACTTACTCACTCATAAATATTGGTATCTGAGTCAAATTGAATTGCAATATTTTCATAAATAAAATAGTATTTTAAAATAGGTATACTACTTTTATTTTATTTTTTACTGAATAATATTATAATTTTGAATATATTTTCATGTTTTAATATATAATATATTATTATGTTTTTGGCAAAGATATTTATTTGAATGAGTAATTTAAAAACTCGATTTATTACCAAAAATACCATTTAAGTTAATTAATTTTACATTTAATATAATCATTATCTAAGTTTCAATAACATGTAGGCTCACCACTTTTACTTTTTACTAAATTCACATCGTTCTATTATTTATCGTTAAAGTTTTGAAATATCAAGTTATGTAAACTTATATATTGGTAGTATTATTATTGTATGTGCATTATTATGGAACTTTAATTGTACACAAAATTCGATTTTAAACCAACTTCAATTACAACTAAACATTATTATATTATATTGTTCGACTAAGTTAGGTAATGAAATGGATTCAGCCCGATACCGTACATTTATTATCTCGTTGATTTCCACACGGCTATTAACAATACGTTTTAATGGAATAAAGAAGGGAGACATAAATGTTAGTAAATAAAAAGAACTTTAAAATTTAAATAAACAACATTTCCGCGTTTCCGTACACCTTACGCTTGAAAGATTACGAACAGTATTATTTTCGTTCAATTTCCGCATGGGCCACAATAATATTATATTTATTCATAGAAATTCATTCCACAAGAATTAGTAAATAATTGTCGTAAAATTTAAGACTGTTTTGCAATTAACAAATAATTGAGTGCAAAGAAACTATCTAAGACTGTTATTAAGGAACAAGTATGTCGAGTTCATAATATATTCGCTGGGAGCATAAGACACGTACGGAAATGTTGATGCTGTAAAATAGCATAGTAATATTATCGAAACAGTGAGAAAATTATGTTTTAATCAAAATAATATTGTACCTAAACGTGCGGTTAACAACATTTAAGCTTTGAGTTCACTTGTGTTTAAGAATAAGTTAATTTCTAGATTTTAGCAAATATTTTATTCATAGTAATAATATACAATATGCATAATTTATTATAATTTGTGAATACATTTACAATTTACTTTGGAAGTAACATTTATAAAACACGATGTAGGTCACATTTTAATATATTTATCAATTTGAAATTTGTTCAAAAATCTTTGGGATCTTTGGTTCATAGGTCGCCGTAATTACGTCGCCGATATAGTACAACTCCGTAACTTATAAAACAATTTTTAACAAGAACAAGTTTTTTTGTGATAATTTAACGCTTATATAGTAAATTTACTTAATTATTGGTAAATTTTAATATTTTTAAATAGTTTTAAGTGATTGCATACAAAGTATTAGCAATATAATAAAATTGAATTTTGATTTAATGAAATGTTCTTGCTTCTAGTTTAACTTTGACCTAAATCAGTGACACTTCGCTGTAAATAATGCAGGCATAGGTACATTAACCTCCATTAAATTTTTATAATATTGTTCTGTATTTTTATAATAAGTAAATAATAGTAACAATATAAAATATGCTCTCCAAGTATTAGGTATGTCCTATACATAACATATTTTGGAATAAATTGTATGATATGTTACGAATTTAATCATGCCTATACATTCAATATTGATTTAACTTTAAATAGAAATACCCCCCCACATTTCAAAATACATTGTTTAAAAAAATACAAAAGATAAAATCGCTAATTATAGGAAAATTCAAATATGTAATTTGCTTCAATACCCTAGACTCTTGAGTATCACTCAATACTTCATTTAAGAAATGACAAAAACATTGCTTAACGACTTTTAGGCACTCAGAGTTTCTTGGGCACAGTCCAATGGGGATGATTGCCAAGTCTTTTAGATAGAGTGAGATGGTATTTGTTTTGTCTGTTTAAAATTAAGGATTTTCGAGGAATTGATAGTGGGGTGGACGAATACGAGACATTTTAATAAAAAAAACTCGCAAATAATTATTATTCGATTTTTTTGAGTAGATGGATTATTTTTTTTTTTAAGAAATAAGTTGTGTTTAAATGAGGGGCATACCTACTTATGGAAGGCACGGATTCACCTTGTTTATCTTGGTATTTTTTTCCATCATAATGCAATGAAGCTTTTTTGTATAATATGCGTTTAATGAAGTGTATGTATATTATTATAATATTATGTTATCATAACTAAAACATATTAATAAAAATGGTATTTATTATTTATGAGTTATGTATGCAAATAATAAAAGTAATAATAATAATTGGATTATAAGATCAATTTGAATTTTTATAAAATTTAAATAGGTACTTACCTATATTATTATATTACTATTTATAACTTACTAAATCATAAATAACATAAACCAGTTGACTTCGTTTGTGCGTCCTAATCGGTTATTTGGTTCTTACCTACTTCTGATTTAGGTACCACTTATCGCTAATCCCAGTCAAGTGCATTTTTATTTTTAAGTATTGTAAACATTTTCCTGTAAGCAATGCATGTGATATATGGCATGAGTATATTATACAGGTATGTTTGATATGGATATGGTGGCCAACCTAAATATAGCTACTATAGGAACGTTTGACGTAGCTTAACAATGACACAATGAATGATTTTTCATGATTCATCGCCTCATGTTCTGTTGTAGAAGTGCGATTTATTAAATTGAGGTGGAAAAACATTTTTTTTTTTTTTGTGGACAAAATATTTTCAAAATATTTTACTACAGTAATTTTTAAGTGATAGAGCATCATCCCACGCATCACATCAACGATATTCTTTAATATTATTTTTATTTTTTTGTTTAACCATGTGGTTCCTTTATAGTTTACACCACCCAGTATTTTACCCACATATAAAACGTTTAAAATTTCGTATTTTTCTCTGAAACTCATACACATTGTATTATAATTGAAATAATTCTAAAATAATTTTCAAATATTTGTTGAAATATTATTATGGGGTATTTTTAAGTGAAAAATGCATCGAAATATAACATAATATGCTATTGGTCCGTATTAAAAGATGACTATGGTTTATATGTTTTTATTACATTTTTGGTATTGATTACTCTCAAAGTAATAACAAAACAGGTCTCAGATGTTATTTTTCAAAAACTGAGCATTGAAAGCCATTAATCTTATTTGAAACAAAAGAGGAATCGTAAAAGATTGTTTTCAATTATTGCTTTTAATCCTATTACATTCAATCGGGAAATGTGGATCACTACAACAGTACCCTATACAGTTTATAGCATATCACAAAGTCGCTTTAAAGTCATTGTGGTTTATGCTGTTCTTGTATAGTATAAAGGTTCGCTGACAATTTTCACCTCGCAGTACAGTAACAAAATGCTTTTAAATTCTATGAATTTTAACTGGAACATAACCTTGTTTTATCTAACCTTGTTCGTTGGAATTTAATACCATCCATCGAAAAAAAATCTGTAGATATTTATTTATTTAAAATAATTTAAAAAAACTTTCAACGTCTATTCTATAGATTAATCGAAATTAAAATAGTTTTTTTTTTTTAAAGTATTTTGCCAATCATGCATAACGGTGCGACGTCTTTTGCTTTTGAAATCGGAGGAGGACGCATTATATAACTTTCCGCATACAAAATTTAAGCTTAGAACAAAAAAATACATTACATTATATTATATTTGAGAAATCTATCCTTTTAAAGGACAAGCTCGTGGTGAAGATAGACAAAATATTAAGAATATTAAAAATAGAACAAAATTACTGCAATTTTATAATGTAAATTGAATTTAAAAAAAAAATAGATAATGAAACATTAAACATAAAAAAAATTTAAATTATATACATTTTACTTAAAACTAAAAATCAGATTGATTATAATAGACAGTCAACAATAGTTTTTTTAGCATTTAAATTTTTTTTTTAAAAAGAATTGTTGTTTATAGAGATTGGAATGGAATTATAAAAGTTACGTACTGTCTATAGAAACTACAAACTACAAGCTACAAACTGTCACAATTATTTTTAGCACAAGATTCACCGGTATTACGTCAAATATTCTTAAGTTGTTACTGGTACGACTGGACGACTGGTAGATACTTCATAATCTATTTTTTGAAGATACATAAACGTACTATCTGCAGACGTTGATGAATCAGTAATGGTTTTAGAGCATTATTAGAAAGTCTTCCCAAGACTTAGTGGCGTCCGCAGGATTTTTCAATGGGGGGGGGGGGGCTTGAAAATTAGTTACATTTTTATTTTGTCCAGTCTATAAATTTCAGACGTTTATTTGAGGTATTTTAAAATGTTTGTAACTTTTCAACTTT
>WHPZ01590385.1:0-41381 GCA_016617965.1 Macrosiphum rosae
TCGCAGACTATGCAATACAATAAGGCTTTTGAACAAGCCATGCTCGGTTAATTGTTGAGTTAAAATGATTTTTTTCGCATACATTATTTTGGTTGTTGACTTTTGAATTTGTTTAAAAATCAAGTCAGCCGTAATATTATTATGATCACGACGGACTGGTTCATGAATCGATAAAGGACGTGTCTGTTCATCAAGTTGTGTGCAGTGGCGGATCCATCTGGAAGGCCGAGGGGGAATTCCCCCCCTCCCAATCACCGTAGTTTTCCTTTGTTTTACACTGTGTTTGGCCAATTTTGTAGCCAATTTCGGAATTTTTTGTACTTTTGAGCGCCCTACGCCTCTCCCAAAATTAAGCCCTGGATCCGCCACTGGTTGTGCGGCGGAGGAGTTTGAGCGTATGTCGCAGAGGTGTCTCAAGAATGGGTCCCTCGCCTTCTCAGTGCCTTTTTGGGGGTCCTTGCCGTACTACAGAGGGGAGTGAGCAGTTATAGTTTCTTCAAATGGCATGTATCTGGCATTCCGGTCATTGATATAATAATATTATGTGAACATATCGATTGTTTAACATTAAAAATACAATACAGATTTTCCGTGGGCTACCCTGCAGTGTGTATAGGGACATCGCGGGGTGCAGCATTGGCGTGAGAAGATCGCAGATCGCCGGACCGTCGGGAACACAACCGCGTTAAAAACCGCTTTTTAAGCTGCGCAGTGTCTGCATGTCTATTTGAACAGGCTGTATAATATTATACAACCAGCCTACTAGCCGCTGCTGATGCGCGATACTATTATTGTTATTATAATATTATATCCGGTCACAATATTGTTTTCGGCGCCGTATAACCTTCTGCGGCGTCGTCGACACGGGTCGCCGACACTTCGGTCGTGCTGCTGAGGGTTTTCGGTATATACACACGTCACAACATGGATACTCACTCGATACACGTATATAATATAGATGTATAACCTACGTGATGAACGGCCGACACTGCACTGCGAAATATGATATATGTTATTAATTATTATTATTATTATTATTATTACATCGTTCAGTCGGACAGCGGCACGCAATAAGCGTTTTTCTCGTATTATTTTCACCGGCCTCTCGGGTGATGTCGTCCATTATACAGCTATTACCTATATAGCGAACGACTCCGATCTTGGACTTTCGCAGTCCCGGAACGTAATATTATGATCGTAATACATAACAATAAGTCTTAATGTTTAAGACTGTAGCGCCGTCGAATCCACCGAATACGGAGCGCGGTCGCTCGCGTATAATATATAATATTATTAATTAATATGATATAAACGAGTATAATAATAATAATAATAATAATAATATATAGTGACGCCAGTGGCATAATATATTATAGCCCATAGATATAAAGTCTGTGGACAAATTAGAAATCGATGTAGTGGCATCATAGACCTAACCGTGTAGCACCGAAGCACAGACACATCCATATTATATGTACAATATTAGGTACGATTTACGATTGCTGTTATAATTCTTCATTCCTTCTATTATCAAATATTATTAACACTAATTAGTAATTCTCTTGAACGAATTTTTATTAAGTTTAGTTCTCGTAGTTTTATTAAATTCATTATGGCTAAACGTAGTGGTCCAATTTGATATTTTTTTTAAAATACTAAACATTTTGTTATTGATTTTTATGAGCTCAACAGAATACAAAAAAGATCAATGAATGGAAAAAATACGGCGAAAGATTACTAAAAATCCAATTTGTATATACCATTCTTTAACAATTTTTTAACACAACTACAGAGTAGCTGATATTTAAAACATCGTGAGTTACAATGTTTTAGTTGTCTTCTTCTAGGATATATTATTCATATTCAGACACCGACAATGACATCAAACTTCTGATTAAATCATACAAATATGATTTAGACTGCAGTGAAATGCAAATCTCGAGAGAAATGCATTTAAGGCAAAACAAGTGTAAATTTATGAGAACCTACATCAACAAATATCGTGCAATCGTTTTATGAATGCAAGAATACAATTTTTCCATGTATCTACAAGCTTTTAAAATTCCTCATTATACACTTCCAGTAACCACAGCGACCAGAGAATGCTCTTTTTCTACCCTTAAAGTCTAAAAACGTATTTAAAAATACTGACACCCTCCCCCCCACCCACCATACCAAATTCCTGCTTCACGTCATTGAGTGACGTAGTCACGCGTCAGCCGCCACGGACGTATTATTTGTCCAGAAGACGCAACAGCTAAATCATAATATATATATATATATAAATTCACACTCACACACACACACACACACACACACAATACTGGGATGACTGTGTTATAGAGAAGGCGGTGGCGGTGGTGGTGGCAAAAAGTGAAAGTACTATCGGACGTAGTGACCGTGAAGGTAATTCGATAATAATTCGGTTTCGAGGCAACGGCGCATACATATCTATGGCGAAAGCTCTTTTTCCTCTCTCGTGTCGTCATTGGGTTTTTTTTTCTCCGTCTCATTATGTATGTTACATTATTACATCTGTTGCCGTACCAGCACTCCGGCGATTCTTATAGATATAAGAAGGTATAGTTTCCTCGCTTTGTTTTTCCCGCGGTCTCTGATTTTCGCTGTCTTGTGCAGCTGTTTCTTTCCATTGCTCGGATGACGTTCGGTGTATGACAATAATAACGTGCACAATATCGTCATAAGTCACGTGAGTGCCCACTGTGAGAACTACTCACGTTTGTCGTTTGTCGTCTTTGCTCGAGAATAGGCACCGCAGTTCTGTTTTGCGCAACAGTCGCCGCCAAAAAGGGCTTCACCTTGTAAACTATTAGCGTTATATTAGTATATAACGACGATGACGGTACACACACGACGGTTATTTAACACCTCATCGTAAGTCATTCGGAATAAAACACAAACACTATGATTGTGCCGAGTGTCAATACCAACTAATAAACATTAATCATTTTATGTACCTACCTACCTACCTGCGATAACTATATAAGTGTTAAAAATAAAATTATAATGTGTCGACATTGGTTTGACCACCGCGGCCGTTTCCATTTGTCGAGTTCCCGTGGTTAGTTTTCAACGAATTGTAAACATTATGCAAACATAAGAATATTACATAGGACCATGCTCATTACAGATTACGAGCTTTCGACAGAACTATCTATTTATGTTGGGTAAAAATTACCGATACAGATATATTAAACAATGGTATAGGTAACATTATAGTCATATATATAGATTATTGGGCGTGTATAACATAATTGAGTTAATAATACGTGTTAATTATTTCGTTGAGCTATAAATACCTACTTTTATATTATAATGTATATTATTTGTGGTTAATATGATATTAGCGACTAGGTGCTAACTATATTAGCACCTGGAGAATAATATATCAATAGAAAATTAATAAATTTAGTTTCAAATGTTTCAATTTCAATCGGATCGGATCGCTTGTGACGAAAAAAAGGGGAGTAACAATATTTGATGAATTTAAAAACCTATTTCCGAGCTGTTGGACAAATATATCCATTTATTGCAAAAGTAACAATTTTCATATAATCGAGTTATACAATATGGCTAAAAGAGAAGATTTTCATCAATCGTGGGAGCACATATACACTTGAAATAATGACAAATACGCTTTCCTTTGTGTAGGGCCCGACCTCATTTTGCGTTGGTTTTCAAAAGGATTATTGATTTATATATATATACATTTATTTCCAGCTCTACAAACTAAAGCAAAACGTCTTGTTTGAAACAAACTTTAAATAATAGCGTTCGTTATAGTAAGTTTTTTAGTTTTTGTATATAGATACATCATCCAATACTTTGACATAATAAATAATTACACTTCCAATATTTATAAAAATTATTATATTATAATACAATAATATGTAATAAATATTTTTAGAACAATTAAATTTTGTAGATTTGTACAAAACGACTTAAACGATTACAAGATAATAATAATAACAACAAATAACAATATAATAATATATTTGTATTGTTATATTATTTATTATAGTTCCATACTGCAGCTGTGCTCAAACATGTGTATATTGTAATAGTTATTATGGCCGCGCGTAATTGAGCAATTATCCATAAAAACAAATCACTGGTACTCCAAGTCTCCAACTAAATTGAAGTAGTAAAACTCCGAAAACTATTCCTATGTGATTAAAAAAAAAAAAAAAAAAACACTTACATTCAAATGTTTACCAAATTTCATATGCGCATAACTCGTTTCCGGCGTCGTATCCGAATAATCCCGTCGTCGTATAAAAGCGAAGCGACCGTCGCGTAAGCCAAAACAAGAAATCGATTTATATAACACTTTTAAACTCGTTTGCTCTTTCCGTCGAGAGTCCAACACTCTCATTGTTTCGCTTGATCCGGATAGACTCGGCGGTCTGACTAGAAAAATGTCGACGTACGGACAGAGGATCACACACGCTGTCCACGGTGTAGACATAATGATATTTATGCAACGTGAATAAAAATTATTAAGATATGGTGGTATAAGATACATAATATATTATTACTACCTATTTATTATATATATATATATTATACCTACGATGTGCGCTTGGATCTCGAAATCGGGCTCAGTTAGGGCTTGGACCCTCGGGGTATCGCGACATTCGCTCTGATAATAATAATAATATATTAAGCGCGTGATACGTATGACGTACCTGACGTGATAAACGACCGGCTCAAACACACTTGGGAATACCTCGCCGGCAGCATTGCGACGACGACGGCGACGTAATTCCCGCCAGCTGTGTATCCGCAATCCATCGCCCGACGTGTGGGTTTCGCTCGACTTTCGGCACATCGAAATTTAAACATATTTCTAAGTCAGACGCATGGAAAACTAGGCCGGCTGGAGCTGATAAGATTGGTATAATCCGAACGCCGAGGCTAGGCCATCTACGTGTGTCCAAATAATACCTATGGCTATCCTATACCTAGTACGATTTCCATTCTCGACGCGCGCCGGGAAAACACCGAAAGTGGGTCAAGTGGATATTATTCGTATTGTCCGATTTTCCCGTATACCGCCGCGACCCCGGCGGCGACGCCGAACGCATATAGTTTTCCGCTGGGAGGGAAATATACATAAAACCGAATGCATATATATACCTATATACGCCGGTGACACGTCTGCGCTTGTTTATACATGTACCTACCATAATGTACGATAAAATAATGTAGGCACGCGCAATATATTATACATTATAATACCGTGTTTATCGCGGAGCAATGCGAAAATGGTGCTAACCGTATATAGTCGGAAAACTGTGTGTATATAATAATATTGTCCGCTGTAAAATCCATACACCGTAATATTGGCCGTGGAGACCTTCACGCGACGCTTTCACCCGTGGCCAGATACCAGCTATAATATGCTATAATAGGTATATATTATATACAGGTATCACTGTATCAGGTACCTACCTACATATAATTTATAGTGATCCGGGCGTCGTAATTTTGAGCGAGTTCGCGAGAAAAATCGCACACGGTTTTATTACACTATTACCTATTTTCTTTCATTGACCGACCGCGGGTGAGAACGTTTTCCCGCATACACGCTATCGATATCCCGCTTACCGATCCGGGGGACGAAAATTATTACGTATTTTGAGCACCCCTGCCGCCACCGACGACGTGACCATCATATTATGCAACTTGCGTGCCGAAGAATGTCGTTTTTCGAACGGCCACGGCCGTCGTCTCGTGTCGATCGGTCTTCGGGTCAGGAAAACTATATATACAGGGTGTCCCGCGAGGATTTACCCATTGCGATATCTCCTAAGATAATAAATATATTATAAATCTGTTTTTTTTTATTGGACTCACAGAGACAAGTACTACACATATTTTATTTTTTAATTAAATTAAATTATTTTATTTTTGAAACAATTGAAGATAGCCATTCTATAGAGTATATTTTTGTGAAAATTTTGAGCTTTTAACATTTTATTTTCATTAATCTCATGATTTTTAATAACTTTTTTAGTTTATCAGTAAAACGTCAATAAACTGGTTTTTGTCCGGGCGGCGAGTACCCCTCTACGGCTAATGGGTATATCCTCACGGGACACCCTGTATATATATCATCGTCGTCGTCATCGTCGAATAATTTGAAATTCCACACACGCACACTCACACCGGCATCACCACGTATACACACACGACTATAAAGTATAAAGTGGCGATTGTATAAGCTGCGATAAAATCGATAACAATATTGTTGATATCAATAAGCTGACTGCGATATCGTGAATTAAAATATTATAGTTTAGTGACGACGTTACACTTCAGTGGGAGTCCGCTGTAGTCGTGGTACAGTCTTGGTCCTGGTCTTGTCGTCGTCGTTGACGTCATCGTAAACACAATAATATTACAGTGGCGTAATGTCCACGATGATAGTAACATTATAGTATCGCGGGAAATATAATTATAACTGAAGTGGCGATGTATTATTAATTATTATTATAATGGACGAGGCCGGAAATTATTGAAAACATAATATTATATTTAATTGTATCTCTCTCACCGAGACGCAATACTACGTGTCTCGTCCGTGACCGTCGACGAGGACTGCGACAACTTATTTCCACACCAGATTTATACCTCGAGTTTTTCATCGGAGTACTACATAGCAACTGGGCTACCCGACTTGGAATATAAACATCGCTGTCAGCAAAATACCACATTTGATCGGACCTTCGTATAATATGAATCGGTATGACTCGGAACAAAGTAATAAACCGTATATAATTATCACATATTATTAAAGTTATAACTTATATTGCAACTGTACCTACTTGGCTACTTATATACATGGGCCAATGCACGAATCACCTTAAACATTTCAACTGACACAGCTTTTTTTTTATATCGCCGATCAGTGATCTGCAGTTTCGAATACCATTAGCCGGGTTCCGTTATACATAAATTATTGGTGCTGGACATCGTGATTTTTTAAGCTTTTAATATTTTACCTATAGTATATGTATTTTTATTCGAACGAGAAATGAAGAAATTACTTTTATAATTATTGCAGTACTGTTTCGGGATGATATTATTATTATTGATAAATACTTCAACGGGTCTCGTGGGGAATTATCCATTGCGTTTAACGAACTATACGGTTTTCGTAAAAGTCGTCCACCCCCACACTAAAGCCGCTAAGTATTATTGGGTTTCACGATGATAATTCAGTCGGGACAACGCCGAAAATGTCGGCTTACCGCGAATAGCTGTTTAATTCATCGCCATTAGAGCTGTTCACGGACCAGTAGCTGAGCATGGGATGTGCGAAAACCGATTAATTATTATCGAGGAGTACCTATATAATAATAACGTAGAGGTATAATAGATAGCTCAAACCAAACGTTTTAAACATCCGTTTGACACGATATTTATAAGGATCCGGTTTACCCGCGGCTCTCTAAATATTGACAATATTATGACGAACCCAGGTCGCTCGTCACTTTTAAATCCTACAACAACAACAGTCAACAGTTTTACATTATAATTTACGACCGTGTACATATAATAATATATTTATTTAAACGTAATGTCACCGCAATATATTATTATATAGTATCGACGGCTGTGCGCACGTGTGTATGTGTACGTTAGTGTGTGCGCGTGTGTGTGATCAAGTCTTATACAACAACATGTCTGGTTGCAGTTATCCACTAAACGTTTAAAAGTGAAAACCATTGAATGGTCTTTAGACGAAACAAATATTGCGCAATCCGATATTATTTATTTTTGTAATAATTAATTATATTACCTACCTATGTTTTATGTAACACTCACCGGCAACGTACAATGTCGACGCGGTGCATATAGCATATACAACCCGACCTACTGGGTACTTCCAAGTTCCAGTGCTGCAGTATTCGTATTATAGGTATGGCACTCATTTCATTCGAAGTTTGTATCGAAATGGACGAAAGGTACAAAATATACAATATGGTGGCCAAGTCTGCAACAAGAACAACTATAGAAAACTCGGACGATCGCTGCAGATCGTCGTCGGTTCGCGTCTATATACCTATTATTTACGATGAGTCTTGGATTTCGAGTAAATTATAAAATAATAATACCTTGAGTTATATTGAATGACTGACTCTTCGCGTCGCCAATAGCGAACTTTAACGCCATTGCAATCGATTTATACAAGCGAGGAAACGGAACTCCCAACGTGTAGGTACCTAACTAAATAATAAAAGCTGCCTGCACACTAAATACAATTTCATCATACCAAACGTGTGTATATTATACACATTATAACGTAATTATGTTTATACGCGCAAATATATGATATTATAGAATATAATTTACTTATAATGTGAGATTATTATATTATTATTCTTTTGTATGAGACACGAGTCCATAGCATTATTAAGTACGAGTGAATAATATCAGCAGTGTATATGCAATCGTATCATTATAATAACTACCTGCCTACTACATTTTTAGTGAAAATCATGTACTTATTCTAAATGTTTTGTTCTTTAATTATTTGTGTGTGCGTACCTACTGCCTATAATGGTAACTGGCTGTCTTAAAATAATAATACAAATAAAACAATGACAGTCGTGTTGTAGTTGTTTACGGTTCCTTGACGGCACACACTGTTATTATACATAAATTGTATTTCTCGTCTTACATAAACATTAGAGTAGTTCACTCATTTGTATGTACATTATAATTCATAATAATATTATAGTGTTACATGTTAATCATTCGACTATAAAAAAAATAATACTTTGTTAACCTACCTACGCTATTTGTTAAACAAAATGTTCGACGAGCACATCAGGTTGTTGCACAAAGCATTTCGTCGATTTTACACAGAAGCAGTGTGACTTATTAGGCATATACATTATATTGTATCGTCCTAAGACCTTAAATGGTTTATTCACTTTTCAAGTTTTCAAAACGCATCTACATTATACGAGCAAGTTCTCTATATAGTTACTAAAAAATTCATCGAGAAAACTATATTAGTTAATCTGATATGATAATTAACCAACTTCAACTTCAACGATTTATGATTTTTATTTTATTTTTTTTACAGCATATTATTATACGTATTAAGTTCAATAAAAATTAAAGAGCTAAAATTTAAATATATAACTTCCAAAATGCAACGGTCAAACTATAGATTATTCGAGTTACACTACTGTCTACTTGTAACCATATACATTATCCAGATAGGTAGGTAGTAGAAATGATAATCGAATTACTTTTTTTTTTCAATATTCCGGGTTTTTCATTTGAATTTTATTAAAAACTTGTTTATGTTTACCCACCTACAATCTATCGATGAATTTCAACTTGAAATATAAAATTATGAACAAAAAAATATCATTATAGAATACATATATAATACAAATTGCACGATGTGTGTATGTATTATTATATGTACAACTGAATTGATCATATCATCAGTTCGTTCGTCAGCAACCGAAACATAATTTTGCAAGGTTGATATATTTTTGTTTTTATCGGGAATTTAATCTATGTACAATGAAATTATATGAACACTAGTGTTTTTTTTTTTGTTAAAGTCTGAAAATTTGTCAGAAGAATCATTTACATATATATATATTTTTATAGCGCAATGCGGAAGCACACCGTATTATAGTTATTAATATTTTTAAATATTTATAATTTTTCAATTAATCATAATATTATAATATCTAAAAAAAAATTGTCCGTTTACCTCATATAGGTACATTTATTAAAATTTTACGTATTTTTAATAAATATATATTATATACATTTATTATAATTTTCAATAACATAATATGTATTTCACAATAAAAACTTAGAAATAATTATTTTGTAATCTCTTCACAAGCCATATTTTTTACCTATAATAATTATTATTTTGAAACATAAAATACGTGTCTTAAAATAATAAAATTATAGTGTAATAACAAGTTATGTCTTTAATAATGAGTAATAGTAATATAATACTGCACTAATATTTGTTATTTTACTTGTATTTTTACTATTGCCAAGTTTCGATTATTTTAATATCTAATTTTTATTGAGTGAACAAAACTAAATTCTTCATACGAATTAAAGAAATATATTTTGTTTGAAAATTTACAAGTTATATTGTATTTTTATTTAATATCACTTAGGTATCAGTCTTATTTTTAATTTCTCATGATAATAATAGTTTTTAGTACCAGTATGCTAATGGTGGTGTCCCTGTTATTAAAATTAAAAGTTATTTAAAATGGAATAGAATATATTATATTATTATAATATTTTGTATTTATAACACAATAATATTTTAATTGTTCTATTAATTTGTTTCTGTGAAAATAAACTTTGATACTAAACTACCCCAATTTTTTATCAATATTATGGATTATAGAAGATTGAAGTAATATAGTTAAAAATATAATAAAAATCCTTCTTATATTCGTACATATTAATATAGTATCATTAATTATAAAATATGCTAGTATTTATAATCAATGATATTATATATGTAGTTGAATGATGGTTGATAAAAGAGAATGCTTATAATTTGTAATTACTCTATATTGTAAAAAAAAGGTTCTACTCTTGGATTCAAGTATCAAAATATTTGATACTGGACATTTTTCTGGTCTTAAACTATCTATGGAAAACGAAAAACGCATTACGAAGACAAAATACAAGTGAAAAGTTTTTTTTTGTTTTCCGAATAAAACTATTGACTTTTGAGTTTCGACTCATATTATGTTTTACCGTCAATTTGATTTTAATCCAATATTATATAAAGATACTGATTTTAAACTTTAAAATAACGTAGGTACCATGTTGAATAGTTTTAACATAATGTGATTTAAATTCTAGATGACATTTACTTTGCAACATAACATAATATTATTATGTTTTTAAACAGTTTTTTGGAGTTGTCGTAAACAGGGCAGTGGGTCAGTCCCTGTACTATATTATGCACAAAACCGGCATGAACAATACCGTAGTACTGTTGTTCACCCCAATCGATGATTAGAGGTACCCATTTTAATCGAAATCAATAAAATATAATATATAGCTGCTTATTATACATAACGTTATAGTCGACCGTAGTAGGTGTAGTACCTACATCATTATTATGATGTATCGAAGACTCGAGACATGCAATATTAATAAATTACATTACGGATAGCAGGTGGGTAGGTAGATATTATAGGCACCGTGTTATTATGTAGACTTGGGCGCTTCTTCGTGTTGTTAACGCGTGTACGTACACACACACACGATATAATAGCATACAGACGGGGGGTCACACACGATGGTGGAAAAACACATAGACAACTGTGTTATACTATTCGTCGCTCGGACGAAGAAAGGAAAAAAAAATGGTGGGGTCCATCGAGGAAGGCATTGTGGTCGATGGCACTGTCGTTCTTTCCCAACCACCATAGTAGTTACCTATTGTCGTCGGCCGCGGTCCGTCCCCGGTACGTTCACTTTTCGTTTGTTATTTTTTATCTTATTATTTTACTTATATATCGTGTATTAGTTTAATTAAAATTTTTTTTTTCCGTTAATCGTTTTCGGGCATTCCGTTTTTTTTTTTTTTTATTCTATTTGCCGTCTAAAAAAATATTATTGTCCACACAGTGTACAACAAAATATTTTGAGATAAAATCACGTACGTGCGTTTCAAACGAAAAATGTGCGTCCAGTGTTCGTCGAATAATTAGTGTCTCCGAATCATATCATCATAGTTGTGCGCACAGCATACTCCACACCGAGACCGTTCTCTGGGGCGACTCGACCGTACTGCACCATCGCTGTCAAAGTTTGTATTTTATTTTTGTTCCCCCCATAAAGTAAGACATTATAATAATATTCGAGATTTTATGTCAATCGCGTCTCGTGAAAAGTGTCTGTGCGCGATCGCCCGGTCCATTTTCTCAGTCATTGTCATTTTCTCGCAGTATCATCACCAGATTTAATACAATATAATATAATATATTATAATTTAACATTATTATTATTATTACAAGACCAGACGCAATCGTTGTTGGTGCGACATCATGCTTGTCGCTTCGTGTAATATATGGCTTTAATTATTATTTTTCTGGTCGAGCGACAACTGTCAACACGCCGACTCCGTGGTCGTACGCCAAATATTATTGTTATCATAACGCGGGGAATGCACTCGCAAAACCCGAGCTAGCTCGTCAGTCCGGTATAACATGTTTATCTGGTCGACGTAAATAACAACAACCGCAGTTGTTGTAGTTGTAAGAACCACGGACTCGTTGGCGGGCGCAAAAAATGCTTGGGCGCTCTGACGAGGATGCGATGACGCGCGCAAGGGGTTTTTCTTCGCCAAAGACGTCATCATCGGACGGTTAAAACCAAAAAACCGGTTATGCCGACGTCAGCGTGGCTCGTTATTTTCTTCGACTAGACGCGCGTTTTCCGCTCAGCGAGACGGCGACGATGACGGTAATCGCAATAATCATAATTATATCGCGGGTAATATTATATTATTATCTACGCGATATTACAACCATGGAATTATGTACTAGTATATTGTGTACAGAAATATTGAAATACCGAAGCGTAATAATAATATAATATTATTATTAATGGAGGTATTATAATGTACATGTGCACGTATCGTTTTTACACGGTATTCGACGGGCGTACGTTGTAAAGGTGCCCACTACTGCACAACACTGCCGTGGGTATTCATTATAATGTCGCGTACCTAAACATGACGTGTTTCCGATCGGATCCGTCTTGGCAATTTTTTTTATTTTTCCAGCAAAACCGAACGAAAAAAATAAATTTATACGCTCACTACGCAGCGCGCCGCTGCCGTTCCGCATAGTAATCGCGAGCGGGCGCGCGCTGCTCGCCGTGCAGGCCATTCCGAAACAAGGTCGTCGTCAGCCGAGTCAGGTTGAGTTGTGTACGAAATATTATCGTAAAGTTACAAAACCGTCGTCGGATAAATATGCGAGAGCGCGCCCGCGCGCGTGTGTGTATGCCTAAATAATAATAATGATAATATAGGTACCTATACAAGTATTTTGCTGTTTATTACGATTATTGTATTGTATTATATATTTGCACGGGTAATTTTTGATTGGCCGACGCTGACCCGAGATTATAATACCACGTACCCGCGGGACCAGACCGAGAGACGACCGCGAAATGGCCGGCCACGATGTCGATATTTATATATCTGTAGTATAATAATATAGTGTACTTATAGGCTCTACAGGGTATTAAGCCAAATTCACACTTTACATTGGTAGGTACAATATAATATATTATGTGGAAATATGCATTTAAATATTGTAAGCTTTAACCCCACATACCAGTGCTGCAGTGAGTCCAATACACGACATTTTTCCCGTGTACTTATATAGTATACGTATAATTCGGGACCATACTCTTTGCAGAATCTATGCCAATAAGCGAATATGAGTCATTTAACAGCGAGTCTAACAAGCGGCCACCATAATATTATGTACTGCAGTATTTTGCAAGCTGCAGCCTGTGGCCTGTGGACACACGGTCTAAGTTGGTCATAAGTTGCGTGAATGGAAAATTGGACTTAAAAAATGGAAAATGTGATGCGAACATAATATTATAAATCATAATAATGTCACGAATCCGCCCATATAATATATTTTGCACGGTTTTCGACCGACCCGGCTGGCGATGACAACGAAACGTTTCGAACCTATACTTATATAGTCGTTTGTAGGTACCTATAATATACTTGCGAGTGTTACACGTGTTGTACTGCGAGTAGAATAATAATTGATACATTTATGGAATTTTTCGGATACCTGTTGCAATAACCTGCTTCTGTGTGCCATTAGATAACCGGCTATACTGAACATATTATATCGTAGGTATATATTTATTTAATACCTACATATGTTTTAATAGTCATGCCACCACTCTGCATATTCGACGTGCGGTCAGTTAAAATAATTGTATTTTATTTTACTTTATGGAAACGCGTGATTTTTAAAAGAAAACCTTTTATCTATAGATATAGTCTACGAGCGCCAGTGTGGCTGCTATTATTAAAACCTTGTTGGCTCACCTATAACCAGCTGACTGTATTCTAATCTCGATTAGGTATAGGTATTCTAATATTGTACACCGTTGCACTATCTGCACAATCGATTTGCGGCAACTTTTCGTTTTCGTTAACGAGAGTGCGAGAGTGTATTGATATTGTTTTTTTCTTTCGTGTGGACATATTATTACTTGTATGCATAAATTGATTCAAGCGATAAGTACGTTTTGCTATTCAATATAATATTGTGCAGCTATTTTTTTTATGCTGTTATTAAATCTTTATTCTATCACCTATGACCTGCTGAATACTCGACTAGGTAGGTGTTCTAATATTGTAAGTCGTTGCACTATCTGCACAATCGATTTGTGGCAACTTTTGGTTTTCGTTAACCAGAGTCCATATATATAGGTATAATACCTCAATATTGATATTGCTTTTTCCTTTCATATGTGCCGTGTTATTACCACCTATAATATATTGATTCGCTCGATAAATACGTTTTTTTATATTCGATATGTGCCATTTTTATAATATGCACATTTAAAGTTTTCCACATAATTTACCGTTTTCGTATAGTAATCTGTTCGGGGGAGTAATATATCAAATACTGTAAGCCTCTGCAGTACATAGGTTTCACTCATTTTGAAACCGAAAAAGTTTGGTTTCGATAGGAAAAAAATATCTCCTCACGACTAGTTACGCGTCGTCTTTCATTAAATACATCATTGTTGTCAGACCGTTATTGTGTTATTTCGTACATTTTCACCTAGATAATCTCGCGTGGAATAATTTGGAAAAAGCGAATACATGTTTATGCGTTTCGGTGACTAATTAAAACTGTGGCTGTTGGCGGGGCTACAATGAATACAAACAAGTTTTAATAACAAAATATGTTTCGTAAACCGTACATATTGTCAAGGTTGAATAGCTCTATAAAGAGCATGCCACATGAATGAAGACGACGTTTTTCGCGCATATAAACAATGAAAAATGGCACAAACCCTATTATTGGATATAGGTTACTGTCGTGCGGCTAATATTCCAATGATCGGTTATATTGTAATCTAATTATTACAATCGGCAGCTCTTATAACGATCAGGTGTATCCACAACCTACTGTGGTTATTAGCGCCCTAATTATTTGTCGATATGTTATTATTATTCGCATTACCATTGTAATTTTGTGCAGTCTACTTTGTTGAAATATTCGTAGTAATAACGATTGCAAAAGATTCTCACATAATAATATTATATATACGCACTAATATTATTATGTGTAATACGCTGCTAATTCCACTGAAATTCCACGGTCGGTTTCAGTAACACGTTAATAAAATATAATATAATATAAGAAGGACATGTGAGGAGCTCCACTATCCATTGTCTTAATAACACATTACGTTTTAATATAGTAGTGTCGCATCATTATCGTGCTTATCGTTATATATATATTTTTTACTCCAACACCGAAATAATTGGCAATGAAAAAACGTCAGTGCCCGTGCAGTTTTACAATAGGTATACATTTGTCTGTAGATCGGTTAAACGAAATTTAGCATAATCAGTATTTATAATATTATTTTTAACGAGCCTTCGTACCGATAAAAATAACAATCTCGGGTGGTACATTTTACGGATACCTTCATTGGGCATCCACGGCGGTGTTAGACGGCACACAATATATTTTCGTAAAACCGGAGCTGCACATGGCCGGAGTTGGCATTTTCGGGCGGTTGGAGTCGCGGGTTGAGGTCAAGGAAACGTGTGCTCATATAATATTATACGAAACGTATAACAATATTATTATTATATTATGTACTATTGCGAAACGACGTGTAATTCGTTGAGGTCGTTCCCGGAACGTCCCGCGACACGTATCGTTTGATGCGGCGAAAACTCGCTTACGCATAACGGCGGCCGTATAATATTATGACAATTTATAATATTACATTATTATTATTATTATTATTATTATATTGTCCTCGCGCTCGCACTTGTACGAGAAACAAAAAAATAAACACTCACACATACATTATTATTATAATCGCGTTTTCTCTCTTCTTTATTGCGGGGTTTTATGGGTTTCAGATATGGTTTAAGACCGAACGATATACGATACTATAATATAAAAAATATTTTTTTTACCACCCCGGGATCGTATATACAATATAGCAAAGGAGAGTATATACATAGAATTTGGTGGTATTGGTGGGTCGGGGAGCAGGGAGAACGGCACAAAGTCGACGAGAACGATTTCGCTTCGAGCGGGCGCAGACGCTCGCACGCACGCAAAGCCGCAGGGCATAATATTCCCGTTGCGAGACGCTCGCTCGTCGTTTCCGGATCGGTCGTTTACATTCACTTTGGATTAGGTAACCCGCTTAATCGGTGCGGCCCACAATCCACAAATGTATGATAATTTTATGTTATACACACGCAGACCATATCATAATATATCGACGTGTAAGATATAATAATAGTATGCAGACACATAGGCGTAACTATATCATAATATGCAGATATAGGAAACAGAGGCTGCATGAGCGGCTGTCCCTGTGTTCCCAAAAGCGCCGAGAAAAAAACCAATTATACACTCGACACTGCGCTGCAGTGCAAATTCATTGTTAATCGACATAATATTCGTTTCGTATAATTATTAATTACCCCTGTAATTACTGTCTTATACCAGTGTATTAAGTTGTTGGTTTTTTTTCACATTAATAATTTATTTTACGCCGACGAGGAGTCATTTTAATATTTTTCACAAACGTCATAATTATATTATACTTATACTAGTTCCTCTGCTTCTGTTTGTAGTCTGTATAGCAAATCTCATTAATAAACCTGTGTTTTGAAGGTGTAACTGAAATGGCGAGTAAAGGCTGAAAGATGTAGTTTTAGTTATGAATATTACAAAATATGACGTATTACAAATATACTATTCGTGTTATGACTGGATGGAGTAATAATAATAATAATAATAATAATAAAGTGTATGCATATGTGTAACCGACAACAGTGTGTAGGTATACTGTATGTGTGTACGTGTGTAAAATCTTATAATTTACCAAAAAATATGCTACAAGATTATCGTCACTGATAATAATACTATTAAAATATGATAAATTGCTATATTATTGTTAATGTGTACGCTCCAAAAAAATTCTACACCTGTGATTACCCCACCCTAATTTATCACCGATGGTTACATACATAATATTCTGGTGCCGCTTATTAAATAATAATAATATGCCGTCTCTGCGGTCTAGGTCTGGTCACACCTACGTACTATATGCAAACGTATTTCCCGGATTCCAGCCGACGTCACTTCGTCGCTCGTTGGACTCAATCTTATATTTTACCTAAAAAAATCAAGTTCTTACCCATATAACAATAAATTATTGTACATGGGTAAAATATTATATAAATTCTACAAATATAATGCGATAAGCCATATAACATTTTAGGCATATAAAAAATTAAAACTTGTGAAACTGACTTGGCGACGACGTCCAGTCAGTCGCGTGTTCAGGGCTAAAAAACATAATATTCGCATTCCGACCGCGAAATCTCAAAATTTAAGGTCAACGCAACCATTGTTTTCAAGGTGTACAACTGCTGCAATATGTACCTAACCTATGTGAGCTCCGATGATCGGCCACTGACGATGGGTCGACGTGTATAAATACTACAACAGCTATCGTGCGTCGAAAAGACTTGAGACAAACCACAAACATAATATAATATATTTATTTTATAAGTCGCATGACAATCCGAAAACCACACATCGTAAAATTATAGTCGTATATCATAGCAAATCATAGATTTGTTCATCGGGCCCCTTTAATTACCATAGTAATGTTATTGAGAGACAGAAAAATAACGTCCCGAACATGATAAGTTGTGAAAATCGCCAAATTAGTATTTACATATTATGTACACTCACGTGATGAATATTAAAACGACGTACGTAGTGTGTCTGTCACTAGGAAATAGATTCGTCAACAGATGTACGGAAACGAAGACACACAAGTACAATGTTCGGTTGAATGTTAAATTATGAGTTTTTTTTTTATCAAGGCAATCTATCCTAGATTAGGTGATTCTTTAAATCGAGTGAACAGTCAATCAACCACATAGTAAGTTAGTCATCCTATAACCATACACAGATCTACAGATCCATTTGTAGTGATGGGCAACATCGATAATTCGATACGATATCCGCGATATCGTGACATATTTTCGATATCAATATTGTTTTATGCATCGGGAACTAGTTTTTTTTATATATCGACACACACAATTGTTGCCCATCACTATCCGTTTGTGTTCACATTTCCAATACACATTGATAATAATATGTAAAACATAAATAATATTATTACTCCTATACTATTAACAGCGATGTCAGCGAAAATCCCACGATAATTGTACAAGTATATTATACCTATACCTACCTGTTAATTATTATACGCATTGTTGATCGTTGTATACATTGCATTGGAAGCGGAATCTCCTTGAGACTTGAACGTTAACAAGACGCGCATAAAATATATTATATCGATTTGCACTCGTTAATTTCATTCGGGAAACGTCGTGTATACTAAAAAATAAAAAAATTAAAACAATAAAACAAATGTTTTTTTCGTAATGTACAGTCACGAATAATAATGATATAACGGCGTATAATAGTTCTAATGCCGACTGCTGAACCCATGGGCGCCCGCAGGGGGGTGCCAAAGAATTTTTAACTGCATGTTCTTTAATATTAATATCGCTATAACTAATATTAGATTATAAATAATTTTTATCTTGCCCCGGGTGAGATTCAATCCTGCGGGCGCACTTGGCTGAACCCTTTGTGCATAGGTCAATATCAAACAAATTGTAGACTGTTATTATTAGGTGATAAACATAATAATATAATATACGTGCGATCATCTATTTTTGGTGTAATAATAGTTAATACCTTTGGACAATTGGACCTTTGCTCGGTGTATTTGTTTTTATTTAAAAACATCTAATAAGACGATTTGTATTATAGCGGATCCATTGAAATTCCACTTCTTAAACCAAAGCATGGATTATTGTATAAAATATATACTGTGTAATTCTTCTACAGTTAGAGTTGGTCTCAGCTGCAGTCAGCGTAGACGTAACGTTGACACTCGCCTCTAAGTATATTCCCGGTTTACAGGTCTGATTATCAGACATAAACTTTTCGCTCTGTCATCAAATTAATTGAAATTTCAACTTAAAACCGTGTAATTAAGACTTATAAGGTATCATAAATGTGTTTAAATTAATTTATATCTACAAGTGACATGTCCGATGCACGTGAAACCACGACCGGTGGTGCCATTAATATGAATACGTGCTCGTCCATTAGGTAAGTAACGGGTTCACTGCAGCAGAGTCGAAAATAATGTCTCGGAACAACACTATTATTAGTGTAAAACGGATTTTAAAAAAATTATAATAGTAGTTCAATACCATCAATGATCCGCACACTTAGGAAACGTCATACTCGGTGCGTGTCGTAGAGGACACTCGAACGTCTCAAACGATTTTATTGTAACAGGATAAATTATCACTTTACACCATTGATTTAACTTATTCAGTAATCAGTTCACTTACTCGACGTGACAAGTCGTGTACCTGTACAATGTTTATTAAGAATCGACAGTCGTTGTTGACGATCAACCCTTTTACAGTCACGCCTTACGTATACCAAAATTATTATTATAAAATATGTATAATATTAATAATATGTTAGGAAGACGTTTCTCGCGTGTCGTCGATCGAAGTATAATATTGTCATGATGTCCACTCCTCGGGTATACGATCGAGTGGTATAATTAATTCGAAAAAACATGCCAATTCGGGAAATTTCTAAATAGGGTGGTAGTGCAGGTGGCTATACTTGATTAAACCTCGGGCATACACCGTCATCACTCTCCATATTATATAATATTATGTATACTCCTACACTCTATACCCGAAATGTGGATATCATGGTCCTATCTCCCGGGATGCTTAAATGATAATATTATAATGTCATACGTCCCTGTCATATTGCCTGTATTTATTGTGTTAAACTCTCTTCGGAGGACTCTAATAACAATACGAAATATCTAATTTTTGTTTTTCCAACAGAGAAGGGAACGAAGAATCCGGCGGCGTTAAGGCGACGATGACGTCCGGCGTGGGCAGTTCTCCGGACGTGGTGGCCATGGAGCCCCGGAACGGCGGCGGTAGCGTCAGCGTGGGATTAGCGGACGGCGGCGGAGGAATCGTCAACCCCGCTTTTCAACCGCCTTCGTTGCTCAGCCAACAGAGCACCGTGTGGACGCGCCGCCAGCAGGCCGTTTGCGTCCGACACGCGTTCAAACACTACGGTTCAGCGAGCAAGCCAAACCACGTGCTCAGCAACCTCAACATGACGGTCGCTAAGGGCACAATGTCAGTATACAAACGATATCGTATTTCTAATATTAATTGCATGTGCCTAAACTGTTTATCAGAACGGACAGATACCTCTCACTTACTCACTCTCTATCAACCTCTAGGTTAGTGCCCACAATACGTGGTATTCCTTCCGAAAACCTGCAGCATAATTTCCGAACAATTTTTTTTTCGTCGAAAAATTCGAGTTTTCTGTAGGATTTCTCAACCGTAGACACTGTAAGAGCATTCCATTATTATCACCACCAACCGTCGTATATAACTATTCTATATTGCTGTTAGGATATTTCACCTTACCTTACCGGGACACGACATTAAGATATTAGGTCGGGGCACTATTACCGCGTTTCCTCGTAATAAGATTATGCTAAGTGATTCGGTCGCGCGGAGACGGCGTCTCAGCCGAGCTCGTTAGACTTTTTTTAGAGAGCGCCAAGAAGGAAATCCTATTTGAGCTACATCTATGTAAATTGTAGCATAACTTCATAATAAATATTCGTTATTTTCTATCATACATTCATACGTCACAGTCGAGTATTTCTCCTCATATGTTTCGTCAAAAACTACGTCCTAACCAGGAAAAATTGTACTGAAAGCTTTCCGAGCAGACGCTGCGGTACACACTCGTCGAGTGATTCGCACCGGTTTCGAGTGCGATATTCTACGACACCACTCGAATTATACACCTCTGGGCTGAATATCGTTTCGAGTGGTTTCCTCGTAAGTGTAGAACCTATAATATAAACCTATAATAATAGCCTCCACCAACGCGTCAACACGCGTCATCGCTCCCGTGACATTAATCCTAAGCCGCCGAACAAATGAGTGTGTATATTTGTATTTGTTTTTTTTCATACTCTCTCGACATCTAGGTCACGCAATTTAAAGCCAGAATTAGCCAGGATGAAACTGCAAATAAAAAAAAAAAAAAACGTTGCTAGGTACATAATACGTACATGCTAGTAAAATAAGTGCTCGAGCGGCTGTCAACGCGTAGGTTCGAGAATATCGTTTCGGAAACGACTACAATGAGTGGTGGTGGTGTTTGCGTACGACAAACAGACGATAATTGTTATAATATTACATTAAATTCAGGTACCGTCTACGACGTCAAAGCGCATATTATAATACATGTTTTTACGCCATCGCTTGCTTTTAATACATCATATTATTATTATACTTACTTACCTGTAATGTACGCATGGACGTCATGTAGAGACGCATTATCCTTGGTACGACCTCCGGACGCAACCGGTTTGCATGGGTTCCGCCGACGACCCGGCAATCTTCCGTAGGTTATACGCATACATTATAGGAGTAATAATAATAATAATAATAGTAATAATAATAAAAATATTATTACTTTCGGGTGCCCAACCACGGAGCTGATACCGAGGCGGCGGCGCGGTGGCTGTGACTGTATTCGACGCAAATCAGATTTTCAAAAACTCGTATAGATCTCCGAAAACAGAACTTCACAATAATTATTATTTTAAGTGTCCCAAGGGTACACAAGAGATCGCGTTACGATTATCTCACAACGCGTCTCACAATATATATATATATTTATAATACGGTCGTACGTGATATAATATTTCGACAATGGTAGTGATTACGTTTTGCTATTATATATTACCTATCCTCAATAGCCTACATAATTTATATGTCTAGGTGTTCTATATAGCAGAGTGTTCCCCCGGTGTGGAATTATTCCGTTTTTCCGATTCACCGTCACGATTCTCCCAGAGTGTTGGATAAACGCAGACCTGTCGATTTTATGCAATTCACAGAATCGCTTCGTTTCTGTAGACAGAACTTTTAACAGCTGTGCTTATCGTGATTATTTTTCTCACAAAAATATCGAATAATTATTCTTCGTCATGAATGTTCACAACCCCTAGATAATATGTTTTACTAAATTATAAAAGTCAAAACGTTTTCTATAATAAGGTATAAAAAAGGAAAAAAAATAATAATATCCCAGAATTTTCAAGCTCTTAATAATTTGATTAAACCGGAAATCGTACATTTTACTCAAAATTTTTCATAATATAGATTTATAGTTTTTTTTTAAATAATTTTGATTTGTGAAAATACGTAAGGGTTTTATATAAAATATTTTTTTTTTTCGTAAATGTTTCCAAATAAATAAATAGTAGTCTTTATGTAGGTATCCTAACTTCATTTCTGAGATCGACGTTTTTGACTTTTGAATGACGTTATATGTGGTTTGGGAATTGCAATATTTTTCTCACAGACCTTATTACTAATTATAGATATGGACTTCTGGGAGCTAGTGGTTGCGGTAAGACGACATTGCTCAGTTGCATTGTTGGCCGGAGGCGACTAAACACTGGACAGATATTTGTGCTCGGAGGAAAGCCGGGAACAAAAGGAAGCGGTGTGCCCGGAAAACGCGTTGGATACATGCCTCAGGTAATTAATGTTTATTAAAATGTCATACTATTGACGATTAAAAAACCAATAACTGAAAAAAACGATTCGAAACGATACAAAAAAAAAACAGAATTATGTATAACCGTGAAAGTTCTATACAGATGATACATCCAAAATATTTTTTAAAAACTATTTAAAAAAAAATAATTTATGGCTGGAATTTATCACGGTAAGAAATTTAATATTTGGAAGTCGTTTTCGATGAAAATTAAATACAGATTTATTGTTATAACGGTTTATACTGAAAGGTAGTAGACAAAATTAGGTCTAAAAAGAAACTTGGATATTTCTAATAATTGTAGGCTTGAAATATCTGTGAACCTCGCCGCACTTCAACATAATATTAACGTTTGAAACCAGTTGCGATAAAACCGGAAAAACGTGATACGCTGCAATTGTTTAAAAGTTGGATTAGGAGTAAGGAAGCAATGGCCGCGGGTAATAAATAACAAATATCGGGGCATAATATCATATTACAATATTATATTATAATTTTATTAAATGCAAAATAAGTGGTTGGGCCCCATGTTCTACCAGCAGTCGGGCGGATTCCTGAACAATCCTGGTTGGGAAAACGAAAATTCGTTATTATTATCATTACCATTTCCATGACCACCACCACGTGTCAGTGACTCGTGATTAATATAATATTGAAATATTTTAATAATGCCTAATATATTGTATACAGTGTGCCCCGTATTATATATAATAATACGTGCAACTAACTATCTAAACCTGATAGCATTATACCAAAATACGGTTTGCTGTGATAGCAAAATACTTACACATTCTGTAAAAATATCATATACCCGCGGGTTCGCAGCGCACATTCCACAATTTTAAGCATTCAAAAAATCCGATTATCTTCAAATTTCAAACATCTATAACTGTAACTCGATCGATTTTATGTTTAGGGCCATGCATTTCATTGAAATTACTTTAAAAAAAAAATTATCGACTAAAACGCGGGCCTGGCCGGACTTGTAAGCGAAAACGTCGTGCGAACGGTCCTTGGGTTTTGGCAAAAGTCTGTAGAAACGTCGTCTATATACGCGTCCGCAACATACGCAGTCGTCGTCGTCGAGAGAGCAAGGTCAGCCGACGCGGATAAATCGTCGATCGGTCTGCCGAAGCTTTTCAAGGCGCAAAGACGCGTTCACGTTTAACTGCAGTCTGCTTTTCTTGAGCGTTTAATTTAATTTTTTATTTTGAGGACGCCGCCAAGGCTGAATATTACTCATTTGATATACATTTATCATCAATATTAAATCATATTTAGTATCTCGCGTACCTATACCTACGATATACTGCAGCCATAATATTATTATGTTGACGAGTGGTTTTATCCCCCTTCGATAGCGGTCGCCGCGGTTATCAATCGTCAGATAAACGTGGGAAATATACGAACAGAAAAACTCATATTACCTGAAGTTAATATTGACGTGTTGTACATACGTATATTCTTACAATAAAAAAAAAATACATATAATAATTCTCTATCGTTGCTATTACATTATTCGCAATGGTTGCTAAAACCTTGGGAAGCATCGACCCGAGTCGTGTGCAACACTAGCACATACCTACATAATAAAATAATAATATAACCCCGTTGCACGGGAGTCAACATAACATGATAATAATAATAATAGTAATAATACGCCAAGAATGAAACGAGGTGGCTTACTAGCGTGAAGCCCACCCGACTGATGTCTGATTGGCATTCCGTACACTGTAAATTGCGATTTCTTAACGTTTACTATTTTATTTAAAAAAAAATTATAGTAATAATAATAAAAAACTAAACGAGAAAAAAGTTTCTGTACGTCGTATCTTGCAGTTGTAATTTAATTAGAAGTTTTGATAAGTACATTTTATTCACATCCAGAGTTTAAAGAAATTTTAATTTTAAAACGTTTAAGACATTATTTGAAAGAAAAAATACTTCACCAAATGATGGCATAGCAACCAGTAAGCACCTACCTTATTTTCTGGTCGGTAGCATAAGTTTCCATTTGAGCTTATGCATTTTTAAAAGTTTTACAAAGAAATTATAAGTTTATATTAATATAGTATTAATAATAATAATAATATTAATTTAAAAAGTGTGTCACTAAAGATTTCCCTTTACTGCTTAAATCATTAGTCAGAATGTGTTAGAAAAGCTTACTGTATATATGATCATCTTAGAAAGTAAAACAATCAAGTCGCCTCATCAACAATACCAGCTAATATTCTAAATTGGGTTTGAATATAAATTATAATATTTGTACGACACATATTACCAAGTCTTTCCTAGTGGCATAATGAGAAAACAATAACTATTCTATATAACTATCATCTTATTTGTTACTATTCAATTTTAAAGACAAAAATGGTCCATAAGTTAGCAATTCATTTTTTTTTTTTTTTTTGATAAAGAAAAAAGCCTATGCAAAAATTAAGTGCTTTTTGTAAGACGATATTATTTTGTCATTTTATCCGGTCAATAACTACTTATTTTGTTTATCATATTAAGTAGTGTTTGTTAAACACCTCTCTATAATCTCTATATTTAGTTGTTTACTCGAACAAATAATTTTCTAAGAGTAGAAAAAATGTATTAGTCGCAGTAGGTATATATTTTTTTGGATATAAAGGTTTTTTCACCATTTCAGTATCTTAAGTTACAAATTTACAAATATCCCAAATACTTTACTTGTATGTATAATATACAAATCCATGGTATTATGCTATATTATATTCATTGGTAATATAAATGTATAATAGTGATGTATTAGGTAGGTACGGTGTTTGGGATAAGACGTGGTTTTACACTAAATCCCTTTAGCGAAAAAATATCTTACGACCTTATACAATTTCGTTCAAACTCGTATCGATGTGCCGAATAGGTTAGTTTCGGGCTTGAGAATAAAATATTTAAGTCCGGCTGGCATTTTATGAAAATTTGCTACTTATTTTATCAGACCAAGTTTTTAATCTAAAACAATACTAACGTGTTGAATATTTCAATCGTTAATGAAATAATCATTTCAAAATACGTTTGTCAGACAGTATTTTATTCCGTCAAAATAGGTCGGTATGACGTATTTTGGTATTTTTTTATTCAAGTATACCTTTGAAAGTTTGAAATGTACATTTATTTATAATACCGTAATCTTAAAATCTAATTCAACGAGCCATATTATTATGTCTCGGTATAATATATTATACAGTATTGTTATGTACTATTATTTATTAATATTAATAAAACGTCTAATATTATTAAAATATTATCTCACAATGTGAATTTGTTACTGCACACAGTTGAAGTCATGATAAGTTTTCATAATAATTTTCATTTTTCCGGTAACAACTTTTTGTTTAAAAATAACCAAATAAATAAATAAATACATTGTCAACTTATATTAACAATGACAAGACAACTCTTCAGAGAACATGTTTGAATCCATATTTGTTCCGCAATGTTTTGAAATTGTGCAGCACGTATTTCAAGTTATTTTTTTCACACACGTGCATACTTATAAAAACGTCCGTGTCCGTAACACATTCACAGCATAAAATAAAGGAACAATTAATATTTACCTTTTTGAATTGAAGGTTTCAATAAATTAATAGGATTTATCAGTATGATTTGTTATTGGCTTATAATTACTCGAGACTGTATAGTACCTACATTTTATATTATGCTATATTTAGTTATTAGTTATTATTTTTTTTTTCAAACTAATTACAATATAATATAAAGGTGATACAAAAAATATAGCTATAGTTTCAATGACATATTTTTAAATTTTGTCATGATTATGTACTATAATGCCTCATTCTTCTACTATCATATTATTAAAAAATAAGAATTAAACGTTTCAAGGGAATGCATAAAAATGTTCCGAAAAACGATCAATAGTAATTTATTGATTTTAGTACGCGTAGTTTTTAATTCGCTTAAATAATATAGTGTGAGACAAAAAATATTATAGTATAGTACACTGTGTTTTATGTAAAAAAATAACAAAATATTTCGTTTTTTTTTTATTATTTGTTTAATCTAAAGTATAATGTATACAATTATAGTTGTAATTGTTACTTGGTAGGTATTATACCGAAAAATGAATTGCTGTCGAATATTACCACCTTGTACCTATAGGCACTTAATTCAGTGCCTTAAATTTAAGTATGCGTGTATTTATTTCTCATTTTAATTATAGATTTTAATTTTAAATAGGTACCTATTTAATTTAATAGTTCTTGAAAATATAAGTTCAGTTAAATTGTGTTTATATTAGTTGATAATAATTGTATGCACCAAATGTATTATAGTTTTGAAAATTTATCAATGACATCAAATTACTGGTATAATATTTGACACTTGTATATTTTCAATTTGTATTCAATCGTTCTTCAGACAATTACTCGAATGACGTTAATAGTTGACGTTCGTGTCAATTGTTTAGAAATTATTCTTCGGCGCCAAGTCGCATCAATAATTTGTAATGACAATTTAGATTTCTATAGGACAAAAAAAAAGTGCTCAGTCTTCACTCTTCAGACATCAATACATTACTGAATATTGATCACTCACAGAATTATTATTCTTGGACTCATTCTCCTATTATTTTTTTTTGCTAAATATTTACAGACTACATCATTTAATTATGTCTATATTTGACATTTTAATACTGAACATTGGTCATTATCCATAACGTTTTACTGACCTCGTAACGACATCATAATTGGTATTTTAGATATTGTGCTGGATTTTATGATGATCGATAGCTTGCGATAGATGGGGGGGACAAGTGATTATAATAATATGGAAGACGATTTGATGAATAATTTGTGTCCTAATCGCTAAAATATTTAGAAAACAAGTTTATTGCCTTTGAAGGCTATTGAATTAAGATAGAAAAAATCTATAGCCCTAATGACACTCTTGTAAAAAAAAAAAAGTATTACCACAAAGCATTATTTTTTGATGAGATACAACTCCTTAATTATAACTCGATATTTTCCGAAACAGTTGTTTTTGAACAAATCATTAAAACAGTAATTTTCCCACAGTTAGTTTTCAAAATGTCTACTTATTGCTTTCTACTTATTTATCGTGGCTGAACACAGGTTTTAATTTAAGTGACTATATAGTCTATAAAATATATTACATAGTTTTTGCTTAAACCACAAACGATTTTTTCTAAATGAATTCCAACGGGCATGTAATCGGATATGATTATATAACACACTATTAATTTTTTTTTAAATCTATTTTTAGTCTTTCCACATGTATTGACGGATTTTTAGTTTTTACCGATTCTGGTGGTTATAATAAACGTTATAAGCGGCTGAGATACACATATATTTTAAACTCTCGTATTCAGAATGTGTACGTGGAAACACGATTTCTCCAGTGCAGCACACCATTTTTTTTTCCTATACTAGAATCACCGACTGTAACGGATAAAATCGGACATTTAGACCATAGTTTTTTTTTTTAAATGTATATTGGTAAAAAAAAAGACAAAATTAAATCGGAATTATAATATTTATATTATCTTTTGTATACTGTATCGTTAGTAATATTGTAAAACAGTGTAAATTATATAAATACTAAAACCACGTAATTTAAAAGTTATGGAAATAAAAATAAGTTTAATTTATGAAAAAAAAACCTCAAACATAAATAATTTGATATTATAGTTGTTAGGGTTTATTTATTTTTTAACTTAAAATGTATTAATTCACGGAAATCGTTTTCGTATATTTTTTTTTATTATCCTATACACGTTGACTATAAATGTCATGTAAGAATGAAGTATTGTCGTAAATACAAACTCAACGTCTGGAAAGTACAAGATTGTTTTATCGAAACCAGCAGTTTTGTTCCCAGGTGGGACAGGCCATTGTAATATTCATACACATTTAGAAATTAAATTACGAATGTATGAGTGTTCTGAGTGGTAATACGCCAATTTTATAGAGTTTCGTTGTTGTTGTGTTTCATATAATATACATTTTGGTTATCTAAACAACTGTGGTATTTTATATTTCTGTGATTTATACATAAAATTAATATTTTACGTTTTATTTTGTTTATAGGAAATAGCTCTGTATGGAGAGTTTTCCATCAAAGAGACAATGATGTATTTTGGTTGGATATTTGGTATGGAAACGTCGGAAATTAATGACCGACTTCAATTCCTTTTGAACTTCTTAGATTTGCCCAGCCAGTCTAGATTGGTAAAAAATCTCAGGTAATTAATTTTCGAAAACTCAAAGCGTTCATGACTTAAAATTGATTGTAATAAAAATTAAATTATATTTCAGTGGTGGTCAACAAAGAAGAGTTTCATTCGCGGTGGCTCTTATGCACGATCCAGAACTTTTGATTTTAGACGAACCTACGGTCGGTGTAGACCCGTTACTCCGTCAAAGGTATAACAATTGAGTACAATATTATTTAGCCTATTTATTATTTCATAATTTCCTTTTGATTGTATTTGAAAATTATTGTCTGGTAAATTAGTATTTGGAATCATCTGGTTCAGATCACAAAAGATGGACACAAAACAGTTATCATCACTACACATTACATCGAGGAGGCTCGACAAGCGCACACTGTAAGTACATTTTCCAACATATTATGAAATATTTAAATATAATATACTATATTATATTCATTGTATGTTAATATTATAAAGTAAAACTTAATCGATACTGTAAAAAAAAAATTGATGCTTGTCTAGATCGGTTTAATGAGGAGCGGAAGGTTATTGGCCGAAGAATCGCCACGTGCATTGCTGTCTATGTATCACTGTCAGTCATTAGAGGAAGTGTTTTTAAAACTGAGTAGAAAACAAGGAACCGACGGACAACCGCAGGAAACGCCAGTCAACATATCGAATAACATTTCACTCGTAAGTAATTATTTATTATTTGCATTGTTTCGGGATATAACAATAAGGTCGTTTCCAAATACGGCGTTTTAAGTAGGCAAACAACACACATTTCGTTTTGTTATTGGAAAGACTAATTTACTATATTGGTTTTACTTTTTCAGGCTACGTTGAACTGGGGTAAGAAGGACGAACCTGTTTACGTAACTGAAGAGAGCGGTGTAGTAGGCTTGAACTTCCACCAATCAAAGGAGGTGCTTGCGCAAGAGCAGTCAAATGGCATTAATGGTAAATTGGCCGAGATGCAAATGATGGAGCCACAATACGACTCTAGTTGTTGTGAAATCACTACTCGAGGAAAAACAAAGGCACTGTTGCAAAAGAACTTTTTGAGAATGTGGAGAAACGTTGGGTAGGTTTATTTAGGGTCTCCGTATTATTAATACATACAACACTTTACTATGTATTATAAGTATTTCAGTATTTCTCTGAGTGTGGAGTACAATAATGTATCGTTGCTTTTTGAAACGCGTCTAATGCATACTTTGTTGACTACTGTACCTAATAATAATTGTTTAATACTGCATTTCGAGCATCGATGAATAATAAAATTCACATATTCTGCAATTTTTATTTGATTTTGACGACAAATATCCTACGAACAAATTACTGAATAAATTATAAAAATATTTTACTATACTTACAGAGTGATGTTATTCATATTTGCATTGCCAGTGATGCAAGTCATACTTTTCTGTTTGGCCATCGGTAGAGATCCAACAGGCTTACATTTGGCTGTAGTCAACAAGGAAATGAACTGGGAAACAAAGGAGTGTCCTATTTATGATAACTGTACACTTGAAATGTTTTCGTGTAGGTACTTAAATGCCTTACCAAAAGACACTGTAATATTAGTGAGTATCGGAATATTATTAAAATAATTATTACGCATCGTGCGAATTATATTGGATTACAAATTTTACTATTTCTCAGGACTATTATGACAGCCCCGAGACAGCCATAAACGCCGTTAAGGTGGGCGATGCCTGGGGAGCTCTTTACTTCACTGAAAACTTTACCGACGCACTCGTCGCACGAATGGCGTTGGGCAGAGAATCTGACGAAGAAACATTGGACCAGAGTGAAGTGCGCGTGTGGCTTGACATGTCGAGTAAGTGTTGGACCGCAGATTAATTGTTTCACATTTTAAAAATCACCACGCGTAGACGAACGCAACCGGTTGTTTATATTGTATTTCGTTTTCCATTTTTCAGACCAGCAGATCGGTTTGATGTTGAACAGAGACTTGCAATTGTCTTACAGAGACTTTGGACAAGGATTGCTGTCGAGCTGTGAGCAAAATCCCAAACTCGCGGACATTCCGATTCAGGTGAATTTTGGGATTTATAATATTATGTTTAAAAATTAAAAAACATGTAACGATAATCATAATGTAATATTATTGTTTTACCTTCTGTACACAGTTCAAAGAACCAATATACGGCAGTAGTGATCCCAGTTTCACGGATTTCGTAGCGCCAGGAGTTATTTTAACGTGAGTATCCAATTAATTACGTTTTCTAGTCTGTTAAAGTCTTTATAATATTAATATTGTTTTTTATCGTCTATCTAGAATCGTTTTCTTCTTGGCTGTCGCACTCACGTCTTCGGCGCTGATCATTGAGCGGACCGAGGGTCTGCTGGACAGAAGTTGGGTTGCCGGTAAATATTACGATCACAGTTTTTAGCTAAAAATATAAAACCGTTATTGCAGTTTGCGGGGTTTTCGCGCTTTGTTGGCTGTGTATTATCACGTATAATACTGCTGCAAAGTTACATTGCGGCGTAAGCGTATGAATATTTAGCCGCCTCTATCCACACACCATCCGATAAAAAGATCAGATATGTTTTACGGCTTTTAATCTTGGCGCAAGTTTTCGCGGTGGCAATAAAATTGTTGCGGGTACCAGTATTTACATAGGACATTTGAATGCGTAACGTGTTTTTTTTCATTTTCATTTTACATAATTTACACCCACTCACAGATCTTACGTCTTATAACGAGTGCAACTGTATAGTATCGCTTGCAGTTTTCCATTTCGAAAAATAAATGTAATGACTGAAACGGAAAAAGGTTTTATTGTTGTCGGGAAAAATAATAAGTTCGAACGCCATTGATTATATTTTTTGAATAGTATGACTTTCGCAACTTTCATCATCATATTTCGTATATCGATCGAAGGTATTGGAGGTCCTATATATTATGATATCGGAACCCCAGCGTAAACGAGCTAAACATGAGCTGCCAAACATTTTTTACACACAGAAATTAATTTTTTCCGCAGGTGTAACGCCGTTAGAAATATTGTTCTCCCATGTCATTACGCAGTTCGTAGTCATGTGTGGACAGACGGCACTTGTACTCATATTCATGATTATTGTATTCGGCGTGGAATGCAAAGGAGACATTACTCTTGTGATTACCCTCACGATATTGCAGGGTCTGTGCGGCATGTGCTTCGGTAAGTGAAACATAAATCAACAGTTTTCACGGACCATGTGTAACTTTTCTTTTTACAGGTTTCGTAATATCAGCCATTTGTGAACTGGAAAGAAACGCTATCCAGTTGGCCCTGGGAAGCTTTTACCCGACACTTCTGCTCAGTGGTATGTGCATATATACAGTTCTTAACCATATATCACACAATATTAGGATTTAATCTAAACAAATTTACTAAACTTCGTACAGTTAGTAAATGCGTAACACATGCATAGGAGGAAAACAATAAAATATTATGATTGTTTATTTAATATTTGTTAGCAATCTCGAATATTACCTTCGAAATATCGCCCATCGTAAACAATAAATATCAATGTCACCGTAACCTTCGACTTACACGCTGTTGTAAATGTTAACTAATCAAATTTTAATTAGGTAGGTACACTAGTATTAATACTGAGCTCTCGACGTGTGGTATAAAAAATATATTTTTGTGATATTTATCATTTTAAACTCTCGACAAACATTTGAGGTCGAGCGGTTTACTCAAATATAAAACATATATAGGTGCTAGGTGCCTTACCGAATATTGTTGTACTACAATGAAATAATGTGTACGTTTACATAACTCAGGGGGCTAAAATGTACATCATATACAAACGTATACTGTATACGGAACAAAAAATATAAAATGTTAATGTAAGCTTTTGAAACAGAGTAATTTTACCGCGATCCGGGTAAAAAGTAAATTTCCCACACAGTGTTTGTACGTTCCGACTTTGTTTCTTTTCTTTCTTATACACCGCAATATATACTTAAATAATTTAATTCAAGAGTAGGTATGTAACTTTTTTTTATCATAATTTTTTACAAATCGTTTATTAAAGAAAAATATCGTACACATTTCAGTTAATGTGTCGATATAGTTTTATTTTATTTCACATAGTTGTAGTGATCCATAGTAGCATATTTTCCCAATATAGGTAGGTAAACCACTTGAAAAAAAATACTCTGAAATCAGGGTCAAGAAGTCTAGTTCTCTATATTCTATACGACAGTAATACGAATTTTTTAAAGTGGTTTACTATACGATATTAACTTTTTTTTTTCACTTGTAATTAAAAACAATAAAAAAATATTCTACTTTCTGATAAACTATTCTCATTTTAATCTAGATGGTACAGCCTTTATATTTTATTATATTTACGATATGGTAATATTTGAAAGAGAAAAAGTTTGAATAGAAAAAACGCTTAATAAATACTTAATAATTTTTTTTTATATTTACTAAACATTTGTTTAACTAAAAAATAGGACTTTTGTCATATTAGTTTATTTTGCGATTACCAATACATAATACACATTGCATACACGACACGCTCAGTGTGACAAGTAGTTACGTAATTAATATCACGCAATTAATGTTATTTTGCCAATTAATTATTTTTCCATAATATAGGTAGTAGGTTATATTATCGTGCTTATAACCTACTTCCAACTTGTATAAATTAAAATATATTAACACCAAATCGTCTCAAACGTTAAAAACTATTTACTACCTATTTAAAAATATATTGTATTATTACATATTATGCTGTTTGGTCGTCGCGTACCAAAGGCCAACTAAAAAAAGTACTTTTGACAAATCAATGATGGTTGAGATGAAATCAACCGAAAATAAATAATAAAAATATCGATGACAACAGAGATACCAGCTTAGACCCCCCCTCCCAGATATAAGATACGAAACGATCGAAAAATACGTGGCTAGTCGGCATTACGTAACGACGGTTGAAAATAAACAAAGATACTTTCAGCCCTGTCCTCTTACATAACTACCATCGTTAGGAGTCCCGGAGTACGAGACTCTGTATTATTATAGTGTCGTCGCCATGTAGTCATGTAGAGCAGCTGAATTTGAAGTGTATTATATCCGAGTTTATACTCCAAGCCCGTCCGTACCGAATAATAATAATTATTGACGATTCAATGAGTTCCGTTCGATTAAAACCACGCGACCCCACACTGTCTGTATCGCACTAATTGGCAATAATATAATAATAATATGACAGCACACCTCATACGTACAGTATATGCCCGTTTCACGGTGTGTAAATTATTAGCAAAACGTGTGAATTATTACGTAACCCTCAGCCAAAAACATAATATACCTACCTAATATTTCCATGCAAGGTAATATGTCTAGTCATATAATTTTTTTCGTTTGTGTCCGACTTTCATCGTTCAATTGTAGACAGTTGCACCTATATATTATAGTCACCCGGCGTCGATTCGGTCGTATGGAATTAATATCATAATATCATTATAATGTATTAGTAATATTATCATAAAAATCGAACTATATTGATTGCATCTCATCGCTTACGCATTAGAATTATATTATGTCCGTATTAAACGAAGCGTACCGCAGTTCATGGTACACGCGATTCTTGCGCGAGTCGTTCTATTTATCGCTCCAGTTCAATTATCCGTCTTACGACATTCTTAGTTATGTTTATTTAGTTTTTTATATAATTTTTTTTTTCATAGCAAACAAGTTATAGGGTTCCCCCTTTAATCGTATGATAAATACAATTTTATAACACGCCACTCGCTCGAAAAAAAACACTACAGTACGGGAACTAATTTTTAAATGTTAATAAAACTTTGGCGATGATAATATTATGTCAATCATATTATAAAGAATTGTAAGTATTTTGCCGTAACGCAGAAGACTAATAATTTAAATATTATTTAATTTTTTTTCCAAAATAAAAATTTTGTGTTAACTCGTTGAATAATAATAATGAGTATTATTCGACATACACTCATTGTTTTTATAAAAAAACAATAGAATTCTTTCATTTTATTTGTAACGGCTGAAAGACACATATATTATAACAAAAGTTGTATTAATAAATTATTGATTATAAGTAAGCTCGAGCACACACAACTTATTACCTCGATCTTACTTTTAGACTAGTTGAATGTGATATAATAATGTTGGAGGTGGCCTGAATCGTATAATGATTCATCAACGAGTTCGTTCTATTGCAATTATATTTTGTATGATGACGATAAAGGCATACTGCACAGTATAAATGTATTTGTATGATGTTTAGTCGTGTATACACAATTATGTCGGTTCCAAACGGATGACGACATAACAACGTCCGAGAAGTCAAGTCTTTGCAGTATATTGTAATATAGGTACTTCCTATGCGGATATACGTAACGAGTGGTACACACTGGAACGGCCAAGTGACCCTAAAAATTACGTTTCAAGTGCCCCTACTAAAGGAATCCATTAGCGAATCATTCAATCTCGTCATTCCCGCCACTCTCAATATTATAATATTAGTGTAATAACTAATACGTTTGTTAATTATTTCGACGTAGGCCGCTACAGTCATTGTAGTAGTAACACCGCTAAATCCTAATTGCGATCCAATTAATACGTAGGTTAATACCTACCTATATAGTGTACACTCACGTTTAATGATTTTATCGCGAACAACGATGTTTACATAGTAATAACAATACCTATAGCGAGACGTATTAAAGCGACAATCGATAATATAACATCGTTGCCTCATGCCTATCATGCCGCACAATATAATTTATTATAACAACGAACAATAAATTTTTTTTCCAGGTGTCATCTGGCCGGTGGAGGGCATGCCCATCCTGTTGAGGTACGTTAGCTACTGTCTGCCGCTGACCATGGCCACGACGTCGCTGCGAAGCATACTGACCCGTGGCTGGAACCTGCTGGAACCCGACGTGTACTTGGGCTTCGTGTCCACGATCTCGTGGATAGTGTTGTTCCTGTCCATCAGTATGGCCGTGCTCAAGTTCAAGCGCGGCTGAGCGTCGCTGCCCAAAGTGCCCCTCCCCGTCACTCCCCCTTCGTCCCCCCGTCGTTCCACAAGCATTCTCGGGGTCCTCTCGCCCCCCCTCCCGGACGTCTGTGTTGTGTTTTTTTTCGAACGGCCTGTATCGGAAACCGGGTGACCGCGAACGAATCCGTCCGGAAAAGCGAACGCCGATTTCCCAAACCACACCCAACTCCCTAATTGTATCTACCCATCCCCCTCACAACGCCGCCCCCTCACCCCATAACCATCGTGATGTGTATTATATTGTTATAATGACGATTTCTTAGATTAAAACGATAATATTTGCTCAGCATTCTTTTGTGACATAAATTAATCAAATTTACCGTCCAAAATTATATTATGTACAATGTACGTGTGCGTATGTCTGTGTGTGTGCGTGTCACGTGACTACATCTAACGGACTCGCGACCATGTGGGAGGACCATTTGTGCGTAAACACGAATATCGCGCATGCATAGGTATATACATATATATTTTTTTTTTTACCCAGTGACTTTTTATTACTTAATTAGGATACAATCTAGTATTTATATATATTTTTTTTTTAGACATATATATATATTTATATGTGTGTGAATATTTTTAATGTAATCTACATCACCCAAACGCATAATTATTTCAAAATAGTTAACATTTGTGAGATCGAAGGGCTGCGGATCGTTTTCAATAGATTCAATATTCAAGTGGCATTATCGGCGTAAAATAATAATATTGTTGTATTGTATAGGCATTGTAGTGTTTTTTTAAAGTACTATCTACATGATGTTGTAAAAACAAATCGACGCGCGACCGTTGCATTAGCGTCTACAGCCCTTCGGTTTATTATATTATTTTAAAATACATTTTGTGATTGGTAAATTACTGTTGTAGTTGTTTTATTAATAAGGCGAAAACCGATCGATTCGCCGTTTCCGTATTTCTTTATCGAATCTTATTAATTATTATGTATCCATGTACTATATTATTATTATTATTATTATTTGTATTATTATTATTATTATTTGTATTATTATTAATATTAAGGTCGTGGAAAATTAACGTTATTCGGGGCCGATTTATATAATCTGGCGCCAGTTAAAAAAAAAAAATAATAATAAAAAAATTAAATTAATAAAAAATAGCAAACCAAAAAACTAGAATTTTTCTTTGCGTGCCGGGCGCTGCAGTTTTGAGGTCAGTATAATATACAAATATTTTGTTTTATAATCGCATAACGAACAGACAACAATCAATACACGACATTTCATTGTGCTGCAGGAAATCCGCTGAAGATAATAACGATGCACTGTGCGGCGGCGGTACATTAATAATATAATATCACAACACTTGCTTAATGTCAAAAAACGCAGACGCGAACCAATGTCTCGTCGTTTTTTTTTGTTGTTTTTATCATAACTGCAGAGTATAATATGGGTCGTGTGTAGGAAGAGGATTTTTATCGTCTAGTTGACGATATCGTTTTTTATTTCAATAGATGCGAGGACTGCTGCAGATCCTGGTGCAGGAAACCGCATAATATAATACGCGACGATGTAAAATAAATAATAATTTATTATAATATTAATTTCGTCGCCATACACACTCGATATGTGTAATATATCAAAACACTGTAAGATCTAACACCACAACTTATAATTGTTGTATCGTAAACACCGTAACGTAATTATCGTTATTATAAATTCCGTCTTGTGTGTTTATGTCGAATCTTCGTTACACCCACTGGCTGTGAGGGTTGTAATAACAATACCTAATGATACCATAACCGGAAGACGATTGACAGAAACTAAAATAACGTCATAATATCCGTTATTATAATTTTCCCGACCTTGACATTGTCCGCAGTGGGCTGCCAGTGGGGTTTCGGACTCACAGCTGAGAGACGTTACAATATGACTTTGCAGAGTACCTACTTAATAATAATAATATCATCATCGCAATATTCGAGGACGAAATCCCGAGGGCTAAATTATTGTCGATGACTGTGTATAATTATGGTGTCCGGGGCTGCGGTTGACAGTTGTGGGGACGTTATAATAATATTATTATTCGCCACCACCGCCGCCGTCATCGCGAAACTTCCGTTTATATATTATTTTTTTCGTCGGATGTCGTCGTCGTCGTCGCTATTATCACCGTCCCTGTTTAGTGTAAGCTCCGAGTATAATATAATATTTCTAATTTCTTTAGACCAATAGAGATTTTATCGTGATTCAAAAATGTTCAACTTCCCGACTACTCCCTACACGCCAGAACGGTATTGCTGTAAGACCAATGCGTCGAATTTATTTGAGACCAAGTGCGGACGTTTTATCACCATTACTCACGATTAATTTACAAATTATCTTGTTGAGATTTTATGCACGGACGTAGTTATTATACTTGTTCTTATTATTATGGCTATTGTTATTATTACTAGGTATTGATGTTTTAATTATTATGACTTTGCTCAAATACAAGATTAAAATACGTCGAAGTATTTAATTCCTTAAGTGAATTAAATTTGAATTTGTGTTATTATTACTATTATCTTATTATTGTTATTGCATTTCGTTGTTAAGTAAAATAATTACATAACCAAATATTATGAGCGGATGAAAAACTCGTCCAATCAAAAACTATATTATAATATAATGTACGAGTTTTTGTGTAATATTTTGTTAGTGTATTTTATAATAAAATCATACAATATATTACCTATACGTCTATAGATAACTAAAATTATCTCAACCGGTATAATATAAAACTGATTAACTGTTTACAACCTAATACCGTAGTTTTAGCTTTTCAGTTGGTAGAGGTATAATACGAGTATAAATATTATCAATATGCGTGTATGCGTTAAAAATTGAATTAACGCCGACCCATTTATTTGATCAGACAATACTGAAGATGATAAAAACAATCTATTCAACGACTGAAAGATAATTACTATTGATGATCGACTTGAGCGGTAAGAGTACAGAAAAAAAAATCGATTCCTGCATTTCATTCCTTCGAGACAGATGCGTATAGCTGATATATATATTATATATTTTCTTAAGTATTAAGTAAGGGTTAAATAATTTACTATTAAGAATTATTGGATAACAAGAAATACCTACTCTGATTTAAAAGTATACAAACGTAATATTTCCAATTAATATAATAATAATAATATTATGTACGTTCTACAGCATCACAATTGTAAAATTTTGATTTCGTCAAATTTTGGTTTCGTCAATAAAAATCCATATCTTTTTTAGAGCCCCGTCAGTGAGGGGGGGATAGAGTAAATATATCATTTAAAGTCGCGTTCACGTTTAGCTCTATTCATCATACAAAACGCATTTTGGTTTTTGCAGCGTAAAGTAAAATAATATTATGTGGCGTTTACGCGAGTGCACTGCAAACGTGGTAATAATCAACATTGTTTATTATTTTATGTAGGTAGGTACATTACGATAAAAACTTCCCGACCACCGGTCCCCGCTCGTATAAGTGTACTGCAGTAAGCAATATTTTTAAGATTTTACATGTCGTTAAAATATGGCGTACACGAATGACGGACGAAAGAATGCGACGGAGTCGTTACTCAAAAACAATTTACTATGGGTAAATAACAGTACGCCGTAATATAATATAGTATTATTATATTACAGTTGACGAATAAAAACATGTTTACTACAGGAACTCATTCGGTCGTATTTTGATGCTCTCTGTACGAAATTATTGTTATTATTTTATTTTCAATTATCCCCTTCACGTAAAGTACAAAATTCTGAATAAAAAAAAAATATATAAAATCGTATATGCCACCCCTACACGATATTTATTTTAATAATAATATGATATACAAGGTGATCTATTCAAGTGTCTACAAACATTATTTCGAAATGCTTTAACTTTTTTGTCACTGCGAAAAAAACACATTGAAAGTTATACTTTTTAAAATTATTATTTTGATTGCAGTCGTTATGATTGTTTAAGCTTTTACTTTTTTGAATGATTACATACAATTATTATTTCATATTCCATACCATAATATTTTTTTCAGAGTATTTTATGATCTAGGTATATAAATTTAATTTTGAAAGTGTAGTTAATTATTTGCATATCAGTAGGTATATTTTAATGTTTTTTTACGAGGGGTATATCCCGCAGGGTTCCCTACCTACTCCGTTCGTCAAAATTTTAAAAAGGTAGCTCCTATTAACAAACTACTAGTTTGAGATCCTATTTTTATGTCCCAAATTAGCAAAAAATATTATACCTCAGAATATGAAATTAAAAATATGTTGTCGTTCAAAAAAGTAAAATATTTAACAGCGATAGCGTTATAAAATTCAATAAAATAAATACAACAATTAACATATAAATCAATATATAAAATATGTAAAAATAACGTGTTTTTAAATAAGTTAAGACTTTTCGAAATGATCAGTGTAGACACTTCAATGGATCACCTTATATTATGAATAACGTTGATATTGTCAAGAAGTCTTAAAAGTGATGTAAGTCAATAGGATAATAAAATTATATTACACGCTATATACACCTACGTACCGACTTTTGAGCACACCTACGTTTTTATTTTTTATTATTATTATTTTATTTTTTATCTAATAATAACAGTAATCATTATGTCATGAAAGTTGTTGCAATCGATATTAATTATTTTTTATAAGTTCCTTCGGATTTAAAGCTTAGTTGACTATACAAATGTGTTTCACTATAATATAATAAGTAGTCTTTGATGGCGCACACGTTTCTAAATATTAACATATTGATTATTAAATTGAAAAAAGGTGGGTAAGTTGATTTCGCTCTGCTGTACTGTAGGTTACAAGTGGGTCATTGTATAATGGATGGTATTAAATTTGAATTCAATGATATAATATCATTGTATAAGAAAAACGATTCTGAGCTCAGACGGTATGTCAGTCTAGATATAAAACATATTATTTACTTATCTATAGTATTAAATTATATGGAATTTATGAATAAATTATTCATTGCCCCTTAAAATATGCACAGTCTTATCATTGAGCATACTTCTTATTCCTTATACTATGGTAGATTGT
>WHPZ01590385.1:41431-56913 GCA_016617965.1 Macrosiphum rosae
AAAAATGGAAAATGAAAATGTGCCTAAACAGTTCAAAATAAATCAAAACATTTTGAAAATGTTATCGTGTATAGAAAATGCTAATATAAACATTCAATCAACATTTCATGTACCTACGGTCATTTGTTGAAAATTTGCACCAAAAACCAAAATCGATTTTTTCGAAAACAGATTTTATTCTAAAAATTCCTGTTTTTCCTTATTTTTTATTTTGTTTTTCACGCCGCTTTTGAAAACTACCGAGAAATTTTCACTTTTGACCCCCAAAAGTACCAACTAGATTCACTTTCCTATCAGAAAAGCTACTGTTGAAGAAAATCCAGGCAATCTTACTGTTATAAAACGTGATGGCAGACACAAAAAAAAAATTAAAATTAAAAAATGCACATCATAGTAAAATCAATACATTCATAGTTTCACTCAGAATCTAAAATTATTTCTAAAAATAAAATTTGATTACTATAATTATAAATTATTACTTTACTAATTTATAAATTATAATGAATATAATATTGGTATATAATGAATAAATTTCTGAACACCTATATAATTCAAAAAAATTCTCGGGACCCACAGTTTGAAAAACGCTGGCCTGTACTATCAATATTCAATTATATATATTCAAATATTTATTACAAAATATTTTTATTCTTTTAAATAGGTTCTGAACGGATCTATTGTAGAAACTCTTAATTTTACAATGATGAGTGTTTGTGTTTGAAAATTTATATTAGGGACACTTAAATGTTTAATATTATTCAATAAGAAATTATAATATTTAATCACTTTAATGCTTGAGAATTATCATTTACTGAATGCTTGAAAAATATAGAAATTAAGTATAGGTAGGTACCAAAAGTTTTCAAGAAAATTACAAGATATATAAAAAATAAGGAATAAAAACGAACTTTGAAGGAACCTTGAATACAATGATTTATCAATTTATCATAATTGTCAAATTTTAAAAGAACCTTGTATATTCATTGTTGTATAATATACTAATATGAGTAATATGTATACGAATAACACTTCTCACTCCCTTTAAATCATAGGGAAGCAGCATAGATATAATAATGGGCTAATGCAGCAATTAATATACCTACTTATTGCTATGGGAGGAACCATCAAATTGATTGTATGAATGTAGGATGTGTTTGGATATGTTTGGGTAATCAGCCTCTCATTTTAAAATTTTAAAATCGCCCCAAGTATTAGCTCACATGTGCTATACACCATCGAGATTGAAAATACTGATGAAAATAACTATAAATATATATGAGTATGACATATTTTTAAGTCTATGAAAGTAACTGCTATTTTCTCAAGCTATTTGAAATAATATCACAATTTTAATTTGTATAATATCTTTATGCAATACGTACAATAAAAAAATAATTTAATTAAAATTAATAATTTTTTTTTAACCATCCCTAGCTCCAACTTTGTGTATAGAATACAAGGTGATAGATCAAAATTACTTAAAAAAAATTGAAATTGAAAATAAGGGTTACCATAAAAAAAAAATGAAGTTGTATTGCACATGCGTAAAATACACGAGATAAAAAAATTGTAAATCATAGCAATTTATGATCAATTAGTCTAGTCAAATGTCCCACAAACAGAATTGTAAAATATTTACAGAGTAATGAGTGATAAATTTCACCATGTTTCTGTGAACACACGGTATATTATATATATCTTGTTTACATTGTGATACCAATAATTCTTCTTTTTAAAAAAAAAAATATATTTTATTTTCATTAATATTTTGGTAGTTTGTTTTTTCATGTAAATTCATAAAATATATTGAATAAAATAAATTCCCCTTAAAAAAAACCCTTTATATCCCTCAATAAATAAACCACTAAATTTTATATTTCAATTAAGAATATTTTATGTGTTTTAATACTTATTAGACTGAGAAATATTTGTATGTAATGTACCTACACTGAAGGCATGTGTATAATATGTTTCAATGAATGTTTGTATAGACTACCCATAGATTATTCCATTGGTTATATATTCTAAAAATATATTTAACAATACATACTCAATGATTATACATTTATACTTATATGTATTTTTATATTACTTATAAACATATAATATATTTATATTTTTTCGAGAACTTTTAGTTCACTGTTTCACAAATATTAATCTACATTTTTTTATGCATAACATTAGATGAACAAGCATTAGTCATTGGATCTCAACAATTTGGATTTACATTTCATACTCGTTGTTCAACATCAGTGACTATAACTACATTAAACGGAGAGGAGACTTATGAAATTTTAAATATAATAGAGTTTACAAATTCTAGGAAAAGAATGTCAGTTATTGTTCGAGCTCCTGATGGTCAAATACAATTATTTTGCAAAGTAGTACTAATGAAAATAAATATTTATATAATATATTATGTTTATTAATTTAAATAACTTTCTTAACTCACTTCCAATGGTTCTAGGGTGCAGATACCGGTATTATTAAACGCTTATCAAAATCTGGGGAAAAGTACAAACACCAAAGCCTGATGCACTTAAATGATTTTGCCCGCTCGGGTTACCGAACATTATGTTTTGCATATAGGAATATTTCTGAAAGCTTTTATAATAAGTGGAAAGATGAATATCTCAAGGCATCAACTGTGTTGATAAATCGAGAAAGTGCCAAAAATAAAGTCGCTGAAAAAATAGAAAAGAAACTGACGCTGATTGGAGTGACTGCAATTGAAAATAAACTACAAGACAACGTTAGTTATTTATGCTTGTATTGTTTATTAATAGTATTACGTAGGTACATAACATTTTATTATTATGTCTTACAAAATACCCAATGTAATCAGTAATAGGTAGTTTATTGCTGAGTAGCATAAAAAATCACTCAATATTTAATGAATCAATAGAGATATAATGGTCCATCAAACATAATTTAGTGGCCCATAATTGGTTCATTACAATTTTACTCGGTAGTAGATTTTGGTATTTTTTTTCGTGTGTCCTTTGATATTATTTTATAATAAAAAAATATTTATCCATTAATCATTTATTACAAAATTGAACTTGAATTAACTTTTTTACGTTAATTAAGTCGGAACCTTTGAGGGGGTTTCAGGACCCTAGACTCCCTCACTTTAAAACCACCACTACAACATTTATATATATATATAATATTTTTAATAAGCGTATAAAGGTACACAATTTATAATTACACCACTACAAACAACTTAGCCCAGTAATTTCGATCCAGGCATAACCAGATCATGAATGTGCAATTCCCTGGGATTTAATTTTGGGAAATTTCATAGAATATTCCAAAGACCGGGATTTTATAGGAAAAAACAATATTATTTACTTACTGTTTATATTATAATATATGTTTCAATAAATTATTGGAATGCGCATAAAATATCATAAGATAATTTATTGTCTATATTTGTTAATATAAACATATTATACAAGTTTAACTCAAATTTTAGGTAAAATTTAAATGTCAGTCAACAGCATAAATATTAGTTTTTATATTGATGTAAAATACAGTTTTTCCATTAGGTAGGTACTATCATATTTGTATGAATTAACTTTTTTGAAGCAATATTCCCAAGAGGCAACGGGTTTACATCCAAAATTTTGTTTGTTCCCTGGAACATTCTTTGACTCATCACTAGTCCCAGTGGAAATAGAATTTAATTAATAGAGCTGAAAAAATAAATACAATTGCTAAATTGTATCTAGGTAAGTACCACTATAATTGTCGGTTTCATTTATTTGGGTTTTCAAATTTATATTTTTATTAAATTATTTTTACTTACAAATTAATTTCATTAATGACTCATGGTATATATAGTAATATGTTTAAAATATGGATATTTAGAACTGTATCTTGAATCTCATGAAATTATGACTTATATCAAATAGGTTAGGTACTTACATAATATTATAAAACTACCTCAATACTTATCTCATATATTATTGAATCTTTTTACATACTTATTATTTTAAACATTAAGGTATAAGATATTCCAAATTCAAAAAATTAGACAGGCTCCTCAAACCTCCAACATATGAAAGGAGATGGTACATAATAAATATTAACAAACAAACTTTTAAAATGATTACTGTAAACATATGTCATATATTCATTTTTAGAATAATGAGCATGTAAAAAATATTTTTTAATTAATGAGAATTTGCATTATTTCTGGTCCTTAGGCACCTTGTCTTAGGTGTAGATCAAGAAAATAGAAATGGAGGAGTGCTAATTACACCTTATTTGTTGTGAGATTTAAAATATGTAAAGAATAATTATAGATTAAGAATAAGTAAATATACATATTTTTAAAAGTTTTAATTGATCAATATTAATCTACATATTTTTGTATTATACACACAATATTTTTATCCCAAGAGGAGACGAGCCCCTTAGCTCCCCTCCCCTCGTAATAGTACCTCCTATACCTACTTAATTTTAAATTAATTCAGCCAGCGCTAGGAATTAGGTTGAACATGAAATAAAATGACAGTACCTACTGCTACTCTGTAGCTGCTAAAATGTTATTATGTTTAGTCATACATATACCTATATCCTATATTAAACAACTAAATATTTATATTATTGCACAAACCTATTAATTAGTTTTTTTTTACAAAAACAATTAATTTGTATTTTAACATCTCTTATTTTTATTGATATTAATTTCTGCAGGTACCAAAAACTATCCAAGCATTAATGTGTGCAGCAATCAAAATATGGATACTAACTGGAGATAAAGAAGAAACAGCATTAAATATTGGATTCTCCACAACACTCATTACACAAGATAGTTCAATAATTATTTTTAATGAATCAAATTTAATGGTAAATGTATATACAAGCATTATGTAGGTATTTATATTCAAACAATTTTAATCTTTATCACTTATAAAAAAAATATAATTCTTATTGTGGATTATTAAAAAGTTTCCCTATAACTATACCTAATGTTAAAGACTTTGAGTGAAATGATAAATATGTAGCTAGTTACCAATAGTTTTAATTGGTCTGTAGGTAGAAGGCTTTTATTAGTGCGTATTATTAATATCAGTAGTCAATACTTTTATAGTTTCATATATTTTAGCCTACTTAATGGATTGACTGACAATCAAACATAATATATATATATTACTTCAGTCTATAGCAGCTTTTTTCAAACTGTGTTTAGCGAAGTATTGATGGGTCGTGAGTCAATTCTTGGTGGGTCGACAGAAATTTTTTGAATTAGGTAGGCTCTAAGAAATTTATTCATTTTATAAAAATATTATATTCATTATAATTTATAAATTAATGAACTAATAATAGTTATAATAATAGTAATTAAATGTTGTTTTCAGAACTAATTTTTGATCTATAGTCTATAGACTTTATAGGATTATTAAGAACGATTATTTAGTTACAAAAAAACATGCAAAAGTAGGTAAATTATGTTTTCTTTAAATTGAGATGTTTTGAAAATGTATTAATTTCTTATATTTTCTCAAAAGCCTCGAATTTGTTAAAATTAATAGTATCAAAATTCAATAAAAGTACCTGTCTACCTATACAAAATAAATTATTATGACTTATTTTCTAAAACATTGGAAATTATGTCTATTATACTTTACTATCTAATATTGTATTAAAAGCTTTAAGCTGGACAATTAAAATGAATATTATGTAGATTAATATTTATAGATCTCTTATGAAAAATAATAAGAAAATCGTTTTAACTCAAGTTATTTTTTGGTAGCTAATTGTTTATAATTGTAATTGGTTATATGTTAGAGGTATTATTATTGTTGACGTATAAAGTGCCTATAGTAATAATAGACGGTCTTTGCTGTCTTCCCTTAAAATAAATAATAATTTTTTGTGTATAGTGAACTGTATAAATTTATTCGCATGAAAAAATAATTACAATAATGCATTTGCCTGGTTGGCAATACAAAACAATACAATAATGATTATAAATGCCTCAGGTGACTTCAAATATAAAACAACCAATATGCATAAACAATATGCCTCACACGGCTTCAGATATAACAATAATGATATAAGTCCATAAATTTATAGCATATGCCTCAAGCGGCTTTCTCAGTATAATAATAACAAATATAAATACCTATATAATAATATGCCTCACGCGGCCTCAATATAATAATAACATATAAATATATAAATTTAATTGCATGAGCTACAGCTCATACAATTACAACAAAACAACTTACTTGGCTACACAGAACGATACAGAACAACACTACAGCAAGCAGTTAGGCAGCCAAAACAGACCCTCTGACAAACCACAAAATACTGGACCAACCGACAAGAGGTGGGAAATTGTCCTATTGCTGGTAAATGACAACCCTATACTATAAGGAAACTAATAATTACAATAATCAATTAGAGTTGCCGAACCATAGTTACCAAACAATAGAATAATGAGCCAGAGTTGATCGCAGCAGCACAGCAAAATACAATAGGCTTGACACGAGGTTATAACAGAAACAAAAAAGAAGGCTACGACGGGCGTAAAAACAATAATAACCAAAAAATAATAATTTTAAATAATAACCGTAGTCGCAAAAATGAACCTATCAATAAGCCCCATCATCGCAGCTGACTACCGAAAGCACAAAGTGTTGCCAACGCTAGCAGCACTACGATGACGGGAACTTAACAACTAATGGTGCAACTAACCACTGTAAACTAACAATTATGATTAGAAATACACTAAATAATAATTAATAATTATCCTTATTGATTACTGAATATAATATTTCCTACCTAAATCAATAGTTGTAGCTAAAATTATTTTAAAACTATTCATAGTTATCTAATTTAAATACATTTTAAGGATCTCAGGCATACCATAAATCAAAAAATTTACAATCTGGGTCTTACAGTTGAAATAACGAATTGTACATTGATAATAAGCGGACGATTGTTGAAGCATGCATTGTCAAGTGATCTTAAAATGAAATTTCTCAAGATGTGCTTAGACTGTAAGTCTGTTATTTGTTACAGAATATCACCTACGCAGAAAGCTGAGGTAAAGTACTTAACTGATTTAAAGTATGACTTTAATTTGTTCCTATGATAAATTATGATTTATGAGTTATGACTCATATAGGTTAGAAAATTCAAAATACCTATCTGAAAAAAATACTTTAGTTGAGGTTGAGAGTAAAATTTATCAAAGAAATGGATAGGCACCTACTATAATTGACAGTATAATCATATAATAATATAAATTCTAATATATAATTCATATCTTCGAATTACATAATAATATGTATCATTATTAATTAAGAATAAACGATCATAATAAATAAATAAATAAATAAATAAATAATACGATTATATGCATTGTAAATAAAACAGAAACAAATATTTTGGTGGTACTGTAGTAATTTATGTTATATGCTTGTAAGAAGAATCTTATCGATTAAAACATTTTCGTTTATTAAAGAAGCTTGAAAATTTAATTCTAGGTTCCTTAGAGATTTCTTTAATTGAAGTTCAAAAATATTAAAGATATATACGTAGGCTCAATTATTTTTTATATACATTTAAATTTCTGATTTTGTAAAAATTCATCAAATTTTCGGAAATTTCAAAAAATTTTTTAGTTAAAAATGTCTAAAAGTTTTTCCTTTCATAGCTAACATATACATATGTAATAACACATGTTATCAAATTGTACAACAATTGCAAATTTAAATGACCAGGAGAAGTAAAAGTTACATTAGAAATACATAAGTAAATAAGTTCTTTCAAATCATAGTAGAAAACAATTTTAATTTAAAAATTAAGTTGTGTGTAAATGTAATCTATGGAGTACTAAAATATTAAATAGCTCTTAGAACAAAAAATATATTACAATTGCTGAAATTAATGTAACAGATTGTTGATCTCGTAACAAAATACACAAATGAAGTAACCTTAGCTATAGGTGATGGAGCTAATGATGTGCCAATGCTCCATAATGCTAGTATCGGAGTGGGTGTAGTAGGATTAGATGGATTACAAGCATATAATGCTTCAGACTATTCAATTGCTCAAGTAAATAAGTAAACCTAAAATATTTTAATTTTAAGTAAAATAATTATGTGGATAGCTTAAATTAATCATTTTTTTTCAGTTTAATCATTTACTGAAGTTATTGTTTGTGCATGGCGCTTGGAATTATGAAAAGATTACCAAAATGATTTATTTTTATCACTACAAAACTGTTATTTTTAATTCATTACAATTATGGTTTGCCATTTATTCTGGATGGTCTGGTCAAGTATTATTCGATAGATGGAATATTTTCACGTATAAATCAGTAAGTATCCAGATGAAGTGATGAGTTAGTTATCCTTAATTAGCCGTAGATTTATAAAGTAAAATGTAATTCATAGAAACTAATTTTGTTTCTTGTGTATTGTACCCATTATATTGTGCATTATAAAACTCCTATAAAAATAGTTTTTAGCCATGTAAGCATACCGCTTATGATAGGTACCTATTAACGACTAATCTTTGAAAGCTATTCGAGAATCTTAAATAAAAATTAATGATCAGGTGTAAATGGTTTTTTTTTTTGTGTTTAGCTATTTACAGTTTCTCTACCGATTGTAATGGGACTATTTCTAACTACATGCTCAACAGAAACAAGATTAAAATGTCCACAGTTGTACTATCAAACACAAAATGTGTTTAATTTTAAAATGTTTTGGATATGGATAGTTAATGCTTTATTTCATTCGTTACTCTTATTTTGGTTATGCTTATTTATCATGAGACATGAAGTTATATGGACCAAAGGGAGAGTAGGGGATTATTCAGTATTTGGAAACGTCATATACACTGTAGGTAACGCAAATAACATAATGATCTTCTAATTAACCTATTATACCTAAGTCATATTTTATGTTCAATACCCATTTTAATAATATTGCTTGTCATTTATTTAGTGTACGTTGATCATTGTGTGTTTCAAGTCCGGTTTACATATTCAATCATGGTCTTTAATCGTAGACTTAGCTATATGGGTATCAATACTATTATGGATTTTATTCATAATAGCTTATAAGTAATATACCTACTTACCTAATTAATAATTTACAATAATCAATATTGTACTATACTCTGTTTCACGAAAACAGAGTACCTATAGTTAAATATTGAAAAGGACGTTATACTCACATGTGTTGTCTCAGTCTTACTTAAGCGTAACATAGATACATGTACCTATGTTAAAAAGAATACGTCTTACTCAGTTATAGAATAGTTTAGAATAGTTTCAAAAGGTTATATTTATTTATTAATTTTGAAACAAGTCTTGAGTATTTTAAAAGTTGTATAAATGAGACACACGTCATGTGGGTATAACGTCCTCTTAAGTTACATGCAATGAATTTATTATTCTGTGAAGTCTCAATAAGTAATAACTGAATTTTATTAATAGTAATTGATACCAACACTTCCAAGTTTCAACAGATATTAACTGTAAGTGTTCTGTGTTCACATTTCAGTACATACCTACACGGCCACACCTTTAGTTATTGCCATAAAAAAAAAACGTCTTAAAGCTAAATCTTATGAATAGGCAATGTAATAAACATTTTTTATTTGTATTTATATTTATTTTTACTACATTGACAAAAAAACAAAAAACCCATTACAAAAACGGGTTTATACTTAACTGAATTCTAATGTTTTATTCAAATTTTAGATACTGAGCGGAGATTTTTTTTATAGTGGTTTTACAATGGTGTTTATCATTTTTTTTTTTATCTATACAAAATTTCTACCAGAAGGAGTGCTTCTATTTCAAAATATAGTAACTCATCTTTTAGAAAATTGGATCAAGATGGTACTTTAAACAGGTCATTTTTCGATTTTCTCAATAGTTATTTAATGCCACAGGAAAAACCACTGTCAATTTACAAAAAAACGCTAAAACAGGGTTTTGATTTCAAACGCTTTGTTTATCACCATAGAAATGTATAAAAAATTGTGACGAATATTAGTGTTTTTTTACAATATAAAATATCCAGACTGACAAACCGTCTCCACTTAGAATTGTTTTTTGTATACAATGATATTATATCATTGGATTAAAATTTAATACAATCCATTATACAGTGACCAATTTGTAACCTACTGTACAGAAACACCCCCTTATCCACTTTTTTATTATTATTATTATTATTATTCAAACAAAATAGCATATTCGCAATCTGTAATATTGCATGTACAATAATTAAATTTTATAACTAAAGATTAAAATAACAACATTAAATCACGGGACCACCGTTTTGAAAACCCTCTGACTTGGGGGTTCTTAAAATTAAAAAAAAAAATAAACATTTATTTTATTTGAAATTTCTATGGACAAGAAATCTATGTAAATGGACATCAGGGGCCAAGAATAAAAAAAAACGTATAGAACATAGAAATATTTAAACAAAAAGAATATTTAATTATTTTCCATAAGTGCTAGTAGCTAGTAGGTACCTCTCAGGAATCAAGATTGAATAAATTATGTTATTTATTAAACATATTACATATGTATACCTATAATATATTTAGTGTACCTACTACCTACCTACCTATTGTATAATGTGATTTGAAACATGTGTAGGCTATACTGGCCGTGTAGGCTATACTGCTATAGGTTAGGTAGGGGTTACAATAGGCACAATTTGGGTAAATTTTATGGTGATTGGGGGGCTAGTATTATGTCCACTAAAATGTTTGCCCCTCCATCCCTACACCTTAATTTTATACACCTTTACATTAATCTTAATATAAACAATTACCTATAGGCTATAACATAATACATATTATTATTTTGATGGGTACCTCTCATAGACCTATAAACTCTAATGACAGCGCATTCCAACCCATTCTTCTATCAATGCTAGGCTATCATATAACCATATAATATAACTGAGAGATAAAAAACATAAAGTAGTGAAAGAGCACCGCATAAAGCTCGCATAAGATACTTTTGACTACTTTGTTTCTTTTCTCCATCACTCTATTTCATTCCCCTGATTTCTCTCTCTAAACGACATCCATTAGTTAATAGATCTATGGTACCTATGTATTATTATTAATATGAAAATGATAAGGTCTTAGAAATAAATGTATCTAAATACCTATGGCATAATATTATAGTCAGTAATAATTAGATGAAGCTAATTTGACTTTTGGGTGAGCTAAGTACCCCCAAGCACCCACCCCACCAAATTTCACCTATGGGGTTACAAAACGAAATCGGGGAAACTGTGGGTTTTGCTTATGCATGAATATTATCTGGTGCCAGTTCTACCTGCATGAATGCTGTCTTTGTTTAACAATCAGGCTTCAAAACTGTTTTAAATAATTGTATGATTATTAATAGGTACTTAAGGTACCTATTCCTTTATTGCAAAAATTATTTACTTATACTTTTCTTTTTCTTTTACTTTTTAGTGAATTAAAGATTATTTTAATGCATTTTACTGTGTTCATCAATGTAAATGAAATCATATTTAGTTCATCAATATTTTGGATTACAATAATATTTACAGCGAGTGTAGTTCTATTACTTGATATTGTGATTATAACGTTAGTATATTTTAATTAAGTATGATTTAACATATATATAAGTATACCTACTTATATTATTTTCAATATTTTTAATATTTTTTATTATTATTTATATTTTACATAATTTTGTTTCAGAATTCAGCAGACCCTAAGCAATGATACGAAAAATGCAACGATTAAGAAAAATGGAAATTTAGAAAAATAATGATACCAAAATAATATATAATAATATTATGTGACTGTTACCTACTTCTAATTTTATTCAAATGGAAGTTATTAGTAATTATTGATTTTAACCAAATGTAAATTTACAATTATGTATGTAGTAAACATTAAAACAATTTACTAATTTTTAAACATATATATAATTGTATAACTATACGACTCAAGTTCCATACAATGCCATCCTCAATGTATTATGGGTACTTTAGTTCCTATATAGGTATCTGTTTAAAACTGAATATATATTGTGATTTTGGGTAACCGATACAGATTTCCAGAGTGCTATATTATTCTATCTTATCTCCAGTGACGGAACCAGTGCTCAATTTTTATAGGGGGGAAGTACAAACCAATTAACATTTAACAACATAAGTAGGTGCCTACCGATCTACTATAATTATTACTTATTAGTACAAATAATATAGGCACTAATATTTAATAATGGTATAAAAGTTTAATAACTTCACTTAACTGAATGTCCGAATGGGTACTGTTCGCTTTGATGCACTATCGCACGGTATCGGGCTCGACTTGTCTTTAGTATAAGCACAGATTATATATATATAATTTTTATATAATATAATCTGTGGTATAAGTATTGTAAATTTGCGTCCAAGTAGTCATTATTATGTAAGCATGTTATAGCAGTATTCCGACAAGGCGACAAACAGCGACGGAAAAATAAAGTATTACCTATGTAAAACTACGTCTCTCACTACGAAATTAAATTAGATTACAAAATAAAATCATTTATATATATATATTATATACACATTTTGCCTTAACATTTTGGTCCTTCTCCCGTGATTTATATCAGTATAGAGAACGTTTATCTCAACCCGGTAAGGTGCAATAATTGTGTTGTTTGAAAAGTACCACTAAGTATTGTTGCGTTTAACCTCAAAAGTCAAAGTATGTGGTAGTCGTTGAATATCATTGTGGAGATATTTAAGACGTCGAAAAGTGCTGTCGAACATAGTCAACAGGCTCTGCAGCTGATACGCAGCGCATGGATACCTGAGAAGACAAGCGTAAGTTAAGGCCGTAAGGGCCTTATTAATGTTATCCTAAACAAAAATAAGAATTCCTTTTAGGTTTTTCTAAGGACTGGCGTCCCGCTGTATAATGAATAATAATTATAATAAGATAGGTTACCTTTAAATGACTATACAACCATTGAACCATTGCCTAAGGGGTGTAGGACAAATGGTTAACGCGATTCTTGGAATACGACAACGAGATCGCGTACTAACCACAATGCCGGAAAGAGTTAAAATACCAAATAAGTGGGTTTATAAAAGTATCTAACCATAGGAGAAAACCGATTCTAAGAAATGTGATAAAATAAAAACAAACCAGGAACTTGCCACGCCAGATTACAGCATACGACACGGAAAAATATATTAAAATGGTTCATAATAAAATATAATGAAATATAATGAAACTAATTAAAAGAAACTATGCAGTAGATTATCAAAAATGCAGCTGTAACAGGAAGCACACTCATATCTGTGTGTGGGCCGTAAGCATTTCCGAGAATCTTGTATGCGGACGTTGCATCCGTGGGAACGATACTTTTATCGATATGGCTATATAGCTAGGAGACTCCAAAATGGCCCATATTCAGAAGTGATTATACCAAGCAAGTTGAAGCACCTTGACGCCAGTCAGTTCTTTATAAAATTAATTTGGACATCAAATAATTTTAATCAGGAATAATTTGGACATAGAGAATATTTAAGTAAAATCGAATAAAAATCTGAACACTTTGAATTATGTCTACTCCCAATATTCTACTGACAACCCAAGTTTGTTCATGTGTTATTATTGAGCATTTTAAACATAATAAATTCAAATAAATCAAGACTTCCCAATCTTAATTACAACTGAATCTCATCCTATCCATTTTACGTCTCCTGTAAGCGGCAGCTCACCCGAGTCAAAAGACAGTACCTACCCGCCCCTTGCATACATGCACATTTCTTACGGATGCACCTCATAACACCGCGATGAGAGTTTGATTACAAGCAGAAGGCAAATAAAAGCTTCGTCAAAATGCTTTTGGAATTCCTTGCAATCCCCAAAAATCCGCTTGAAGTAAAAGCTCGACCGGAAAATATGTAAGAAATTTGGGCAGAAAGCGAAGTGGATGAAGGTATAAGGAGTCAACTTAGAAGCCTAAAATTAGTATAGAGCTACATTAGCTACATTAGCTATACTTTAAAACCACTGTGATGGCAGGAAAAATAATTATGCCAAAGGATAGGATATCGAAAAACGTAGAAAACAACGACGAAATGTCACACGAAACGGTCAATGTCAGCAGTTAAATTAGCAGCATCGAATGTAACTAGGTTAAACGGAAATCATCATTGATGGGCGTCATTTTTGAATATATTTTCGGCGTTAATCGAAAAAAATATAGTAGTCAGTGATGTGAAAAACATTTTGTAGAGGTCGTCACTGTCAGTCTATGTATGTATACATATTATGTTTAAAAACAAATACCGGTCGCGGTCGTGACTCGTGATACGCGGTGAGTACTGACTTGTCACGGAGATTCGTCGCTGGTCTTCTATGTTCACGGACCGGTTATAATATAAATACGATAATACAATTGATATGATTTTGACTAACACTAGGATTACAAACATACCACCCACCTTGAAGGGACGAGTCTTCATGAAGTGGCATCGGACATAACTTGACTGCTGGCCGGGTTAGCACTTTGCCTGTTGCGGTTTGTATTTTGGCTACTCTGACAAATCCATCCATCCCCGAGTGGACTTCTATCGCTCTTGCTGTCTTCCAGGTGAGGGGTGGCGTGGGTTCCTTGACGATAACTAGGTCTCCGATCTGAAGGTTGGGAGGGGAGGGGGTGACTCGAGTTAATTTTGGTTATTTCGCCAAATTCAGTGTAAAAAAAAGGTGGGTAAGTGGATGTCGCTCTACTGTACTGTATAGGTTACAAGTGGGTAACTGTATAATGGATACCTAGTATTAAATTTGAATTCAATGATATTATATCATTGTATAAGAAAAACGATTCTGAACGGAGACGGTATGTCAGTCTAGGTATAAGCCATATTATATACTTATCTATGGTATTAAATTATATGGAATTTATGAATAAATTATTCATTGCCCCTTAAAATATGCACAGTCTTATCATTGAGCATACTTCTTATTCCTTATACTATGGTAGATTGTATGGATAGGCCATAATATTTTGATTTTTCAGTTTCATATATCCCCGAATAATATTTTTAAATTACAACAAAAAACCAAGATCGTTAATATTGATTTTAATATGTAATTTCGTCCAAATTGATATCTGTAAAAAATAACTGTGTTCATATACTTTTTAGATTTTTTCGTTACAGTATGAACTATTTATAAGAACCTTTATTTTAAATTTGCAATCCTTAGCTATAAAAACTGAACATTTTATAATTTATAAATTACAATGATTGATAATTTTCGAGATTTTGATAAATTTTGTCAAAATTCGATATTTAAATGCTTATAAAAAAAAATTGTGCCTGAGTATTTTAATTATTTTTCAATTGCTACTGTAACAATATATCAGGAACCTTGTATTAAATTTTTACACTTTTTGGCCCAACAGATAAAACTTTATTGATATTTATAGAAAAAAAAAC
>WHPZ01590386.1:0-14919 GCA_016617965.1 Macrosiphum rosae
GGTTGCCAGAAAATGTGTGTTTACTCTGTCTATATGACTGAATCTGGGAAGCTGGGTATTTGGATAGTTGAGGCAGAATATGACGTGTTTTGGTTTATGCGCAACCACATTCTCTTTGCGGATGTAGTATAGCCTTTTATAATCCTATTTATACTAAAATTAAATTCTTGAAAACTTTATTATCAAAAGTATTAAACATCAATGATAGTTTTTGAAGCAAGGCATATTTAAACATAAATGACAAAATTACCATACTTATAAGTATTTAATGTTTTTATTTTTAGTAATGGAACAAGTATGATATCGTTAATCATACCTCCTAAGGATCAGATTTCCAGAGTGAGTAAAATGTTAGCTGATGAATATGGTACTGCATCAAACATCAAGTCACGTGTAAACAGATTGTCAGTATTGGGTGCTATTACATCAGTACAGCAAAGATTAAAACTTTACACTAAAGGTAATTTTTTTAAATTTAATTGTATGAGCGGCTCATTTATATACTATGTGCTCTGTTTTATTTGTTAGTTCCACCTAATGGATTAGTAGTGTATTGTGGAACCATTGTGACTGAGGAAGGCAAAGAAAAAAAAGTTAATATTGATTTTGAGCCATTCAAACCTATAAATACTTCTTTGTACCTTTGTGATAATAAGGTAAAAATGATTTAATTGTTTACCCAAGAACATATTAATTTAATGTATATACTTATTAAGTACCTATTAATTATGAATTTATATTATAGTTTCATACAGAAGCACTTACAGCACTATTAGCAGATGACAATAAATTTGGTTTCATTGTGATGGATGGTAATGGTGCATTGTTTGGTACTTTACAAGGAAACACCAGAGAGGTTTGATTAGCTTTTAATTTTGCTTTATATACTTTATAATTTAAAAAATAAAATTGTTTAGGTTCTACATAAATTTACTGTGGACTTACCGAAAAAGCATGGTAGAGGAGGTCAATCTGCTTTACGTTTTGCCCGTCTACGTATGGAAAAACGACACAATTATGTACGTAAAGTAGCAGAGGTAGCCACTCAATTGTTTATTACAAATGACAAACCTAATGCAGCTGGATTAATATTGGCTGGTAGTGCAGACTTTAAAACAGAACTTAGTCAATCTGATATGTTTGATCCTGTAAGTATATTTAATCCCTATTTATCAATACTGTGATACAAATATAATAATAATAAAAATAATTTTGTTTTAGCGGTTACAAGCAAAAATTATTAAATTAGTTGATGTATCTTATGGTGGTGAAAATGGTTTTAATCAAGCTATTGAATTAGCTGCCGAATCATTACAAAATGTTAAATTTATTCAAGAAAAAAAATTAATAGGTAAAAATCTACCTAATACTTTTACAATAAATATAAACAGTAAATATTGTTAGTGCTATAAATGTAAATAAACAATGTGATAACTAACATGTTTTTACTATGCTAGACTGTTATCCTTATCGTTGTTATTTAATTGTGATAAAAAAATAATTTTTTTTTTTTATTGATCTTAATTAACATCGGCGACAAAGGCCATTAGTTACAATATTGTTTACAATTGCATTTTTTTTTAACAGTTGGCCTTAAATTGTATTATATAGATTAGTTTTGGTTAAGAATTTAAGGACTTGTATGGTGGTCTCTGCGTCTGGTCTGAGGGCTGCATCTAGTGTGTTGGGTATGCGGAAGTTTCTGTGTTCATCTGCGTATTGAAGGCATTCGGTGATTATGTGTTTGACTTAGAGTTCGGTTCCACAAGAAATGCACTGTGGTTTTTCTCCTCTGTCCATGAGGTATCCATGTGTTAGTCGGGTGTGGTCAATGCGGAGTCTGTTTATAACTACCTTATCCCTTCTACTCGGAGGGAAGTTTGGCCAGTCGAAATTTGTGTTCTTTATTTTTCTTAGCTTGGTCTTCTGTTTATGTCAGTGCATTTTCCATTTAAACTGTATGCGATCCTTGATTTAGTTTTTTAAATCTGCGTATGTTGTTATATTTAATTTTTGGGCTTCTAATGATGTTGCTGCTTTTTTGAGTATTCGTCTGCTTTTTCATTCCTTTCTATATTACTATGCCCAGGAATCCAGATATGTTATATGGGCTATGTTTGTTCCTTGGGATTTTGAAAGGCTTATTTGTTGTTGTATGGTCTTTGCTATGTTTGTTGTGTTTTTTAGACTTTGGAGAGTGCTCAGGGAGTCTGAGAGTATTAAATTGTTTTTGCGGGAGTTCCCTTGTTCAATTATGAGTTCCACTGTCTTCAAGATTGCTATGGCTTCTGCAGTGTAAATGGAGCAACATTCGGGGAGTTTAAAAATGGAGGTGTGGTTTACTCTAATAATTGCTATGCCCACCCCTTCTTCAGATTTGGAGGCGTCTGTTAAATAAAGGTTGTTGTTTTTGTGATTTTGGAGAATTTCATGTAGGTGGTTTTTATACGTTATTGGAAGTGTGGTTTCTTTCTTGAATTTTGTCAACTCTAGATTGATGTCAAAGCTGGTGTTCCACGGGGGGAAAGTGTAGGGCTGGACTTTGATTATTGAGCTTAGGTCTACTTCATATTCTTTGGCGTAACTTGAGGAATCTTTTATATGTTTGTTTGCAGGATTGCCTGGGTTTCTAGCAATGTTTGCTGCATACAAAAAGGATTTTTAGATTCTTCTTAAATCGGGAGGGAGTTCAAAAGCCAGATTTCGGATGCTTTTAATGGGACTTGAACGAAAAGCTCCCAAGGCGAGTCTTATACTTGAGTTGATGGAAGTACCTACTATCTTTAGGTGGTTTGGTTTGGCTGATTGGTAGATTGATGCCCCGTACTCGATTTTTGCTCTAATGAGCTGTCTATGTATTTTGATGAGAGTAGCTTCCCCTTCCCATGTGGTGTGGCTTATAATTTTCATTATGTTGAGACTTCTTGATAATAGAGTTTTCAGGTGTTTAAGGTGCTATATCCAGTTTGTTTTCTTGTCAAAATATATTCCGAGAATTTTTAACGTGTTTTCATTTGGAATGGCAGTGTTGTTCATCTAGATGTTAATGTGGTTTAGGCCTAAAAAAAAAAATAAATAATTTAAATTGAGTTATGATGTGAATTTATTTTAGGACGATATTTTGATGAGATCAGTCAAGATACTGGAAAATACTGTTTTGGTGTTGAGGATACTTTAAAAGCTCTAGAACTTGGATCTGTTGAAACATTGATTTGTTGGGAGAACCTAGACATTCAGAGATATGTCTTAAAAAACCATACAACAGCTGAAGAAAAAATATTGCATTTGACCCCAGAACAAGAAAAAGATAAATCACATTTCACGGAAAAAGATGTATGTCTACTTAATCCAAATTAATTGATAACAAATAACAATAAAGAACATTCAAATAAATTGTAATGTAATATGTTATAGACCGGAGTTGAATTGGAATTAGTTGAGTGTCAGCCACTTTTAGAATGGTTAGCAAACAATTATAAAATTTTCGGAGCTACCTTAGAAATAATCACAGATAAATCCCAAGAAGGATCACAATTTGTAAGAGGATTTGGTGGCATAGGAGGTGAGTAATTATATATAATTTGTATTAACAATGGAAATAAAAAAATATTTTCATACTTTTTAAATATACCTAATAATTAATTATAATATATAATCTAGTGGTTCATAAGCTTTAATAATTAATGTAAAATTTTTAAATTATGGTTGGAATCATTAACCTCTAGGTCTATAAGTATAAAATTTAAATTTATTGACAGGCATACTCCGCTACAAGGTTGATTTTCAGTCCTTGCAAGCGGATGAGCCATTGGACGATGTGAATCTTGATGATTACTAACTATATTTACTAACCTAAGGTAGCTTCATTTACAATTAACAAGTACTGATGTGTGTTATATTATATGCATGAGTACATTTGTATTATGATTTGATTTCAATGCATGCATAACTAAATGCAATTTTTTTTTATTTTTGACTAGAATAATATATTTTTGTTTAAAATTAACATGTATTATGCTTTAGTTAATAATAATGAAATTCTATGAAAGATAATTTAAATTAGTTTAACTATAACATTTTGTATGTAGGTATATAAATCTAAAATTGTATGTAAGACATCTAATTTTAGTTTTTTTTTTTTTAATATGTACATTCATTTCAAAAGCAGTTTTAAATATTTGTTCATATCTATTCAGAGGACATGATACCTTCATGTGTTGTCTCTGTTTTACAAGTGCATAACATAGCAAATTATACGCAAAGCAGAACACGTGTAGCTCCGTTAGCTTAAAAATTAGAATAAATTGACCTCTTATAAAATCTAAAGCTAAGATTATTATCTAGACAACCTCATGAGTTTTTCATTATATTTAAATTTTTTAGCGAGTTATGAGTACTTTAAAATGTACAAACAATTTGTGTATTTATGATTTTCACTTGTAAGACGAAGACAACACATGCGGGTATCATGTCCTCTTAATCATTAACAATAAACATGATGATATTTTTAATAGCTAAAATTATTCATCAGTTTTATTTTTTCATAGTTAGAACTTTAAGTATTTATAAGTTATAATACTAAAATTTTGAAAAAAAAAAAATATAGATTTGATATATTTTGTAATTTATCAGACATGGAAATATTTTTTAATGATTGCTCCTAGTTTTAATTTCATATTTCAATGCAGAATACATTTTCATAAGAGTTGATATATTGTCTGAGTATTAAGAGGATGTGATACACTGATACCCGCATGTGTTATCTCCGTCTTACAAATGTACAACGTAGCTAAAAGTTAAACAACTTTACTCCCTCTGTATTCAGTGATGTATTGGAGGGTATACGTCGTTAACCCGGATACCTATTTTTGAATTTATGCGTATACCTTTAAAAAAATTAGTCTTTTGTGGGTATACGCACGCTTCCAATTTATGGTCTGACAAATAGACAATTCAGTCATATTATCACCAAACAAAAGTTAAAAATAATAATAATTATAAACAATAATTTATTATTTTTTAAGTACACTGTCCAAAAATAGCCTTGTACCCACATGAAGTTCGATTAGATTTTACTCGACTTCGGATTCTTGCGAAGACAATAGGAAACTGCCGTTAAAATGATATATAATAATATTTAAATTTTGATATGTTGTTGACATAGATTAATAGATAATATAGACTAATAAATACTGTATATTATCTAAAGTCGTTAATTATTTTATTAGTATAGTCCATTATTTTACTGTACAATTTTTTTTAAGTTTGGTAATAAAAAGTTGTATTCTTTGATATTTATGAATTGAAATAATTTAAAAAAAAATAATACATTAGATACTGATACTTGATACATTTTACACACAGTGGTGTATATAGGAATTAATTTCGGGGTGGGAGTGAATATAGGGTGACCCCTCATATATATGCCACTGCATATGCATATGTTTATGAAAGGTTAGCGTTTGTAATAAAGTAATAAAAGATTATTAAATATTAAATGTAATGATTTTTCGAGCGGAGCGGGAAAATTTTTTTAAGAAGTTATTTATAGTTATATAAGTATATTCAACTATTTTTAGGTGCGTATACCCATGCATTTATTTACCAATACACCACTGTCTGTATTTATAGTAGAATTACCAAAATTCCACAACTTAGCGTTTTTATTTGTTGGATAACATAAATATTAAATACAATTAAAGTTATCGGCCTGAAGACATTAGTTTTTTTGATCTTTTTGATTTATTTATTAAAAATGATTGGTTAGTGTTATCAAAAAAATTAAAACTCTACTTAACAGATAAAAATCTTCCCTATAGATTGTAGAATTTCAGTAATTTCACTATAAATGCAGAGAGAGTAAGTTGTTACTGGCAAAACAGGTTTTGGCTATGTTGTACATTTGTAAGACGAAAACATCACATGCAGGTAGCACGTCTTCTTGAGAGGTTTGGAAGAGGTGATTTTCTGTCTTTGTCTTACAGACATGCAACATAGGAGCTTAGACGCAGTGGCGCCGAATCTTTTTTAAACCACTGGGGTAAACCTTATTTAAGGGCACCCACCTATCTACCATTTATGCATAAAAGCAGTCACTCATGACCCCCCCCCCCATCAACTAAAAATGTTCTGGGGCATTTACCCCACTTGCCATATGTGTTTGGCGGCACTGCTTAGACGTGTTCTATTTCCAACGTACCGATTCATCTAATGAAGTCATAAGAATTCTAAAATACATTTAAGTTTGTTGGGAATCAACCTTCCCAAGTTTTTGATTTTAGTTAAGTAGATTTAATGACAAATTCAAATATTTTTTCAGCATTCTTACCACTTCAGTATATGAATTTGGTATGTTGGAAATAAAACACGTCTAAATTCCTATGTTTTGCGTGTGTTAGGCAAAGACAGAAAATCACCACTTCCAAACCCATTTTTTATTTATAATTATTTTAAGTTTAGATTGATAGAACATGACATATTTTTTTGGTATAAATTATTTTACATGTTAAGTTTTATATTTTGTCTGAGCTTTATTAAAAGTAATATTACATATTTTATAATATGTTAGTACTTAGTAGTATGACTATGCGATTTTGTTTTTTTGAATAAAAATAATTTTATAAGTAGGTTAAGTCTTGTTAGACTAAGAACATTTTGAGTGTTTTAAACAATGTTTTATGCTTAATTTTTATATTTACTTTTTTAATTTTTGTGTTATATTTTGCTTCATTCAGAAAAACATTCAATATTTTAAATAACCAATAAATATATTTAATTATAACTTTTTTATATTTTCTGTACATTGGTCACATTAAAATAACATTTTTAAAACTTTATCTAATTAGAACATTGTATTAAATTTGTTGTAAATGGAAAATAAATATATCCATTAACATTTAGACGTTTATGGTACTCACTGTAGACTTAACTTTGAAAGTACTAAATACAATGTATTTCTATTGCTTTTTTATTTGAATGTTTTTCTTGTACTTTATTGGTGTAATTATTTGTTTACTAAACAATGGGTTTTTGTTTTCTTTTTCAGGATTATTACGTTATAAAGTTGATTTCCAAAGTATGCAGTGTGATGATTTGGATCCAAATGAACTTTATGACATTGACGATTATTAGGATGTTAAATATTTGAAAGGATAACCTATTGAATACTTAGGGCAAATTAAAATAAGTACAGTTCATTTTAGCTTAAGCATGTTGAAAAAAAGAAGAAATCTATTATTATTTTAAACATAATTATTTCCTTTACTTGATGTTATCTTTTTATTCAAAAGTAAAAAAAAAAATAATCATAATTCCATTACATTTAAAAATATATATTTATATTTTTTAAAATTTAAATATTGTGTTTCCCTTTATTATTTTTAAGTACTCCAATAATAAATACTAAAAAGTAGATTACAGTGAGTAATACAGGGTGAAGCATGAGTATTAACGCAAGTTATTAAAATATAATTTTGTTTTGGAATGCTTGGATTATGAAATTAATTATAAAATATATTTTTTTTTTTTTTTAAAGACTTAATTTAGGCTCAATGGTCTTCAAGAATCCCTATTTTAAATTAATTTATATTCCTACATAAATTAAATTCTCAATGTTCTATTCATACATTTATTTACTTTTTTGTACTACTTTTCAGAAATGGATATGTCTGATTATTTAACAAAAACCCTTGTTACATCCTTTTCAAATCCTTCTATATGTAAAATAATTATTATATACATAGTTTTAATATTATATAATTTTAATATTTTATGTAGATAGTTATATTTTTAACTTATTGATCTAATGGTATTATTGTACAACTCAAATCAACAACTATTTTTTCTTTAAGCTTTACATAATTTTTTAGTAGGAAATACTTTAATCAGACATCAGTAATTGATTCAACACTGCAAAGTCACAATTGCGTATTCATTTTTATTTATTCAATTTGCTCAACTGCTACAAAATATAAATGTAATTAGATAAAAAATTATTTTTAGTGTACAATTTTCTATGTCCACAAATATGTATTTTTAATGCTTCCTTTTCGTGAACAAAAAATTCTAAACTCTAAAACTTTAATCGCCATTCATTGGTCGAGTTTAATTTCTGGATCTTTGGAAACCAGCAACATTACAAAATATTCTTAATATCTATACATGCTCTTTGGGTGGAGTACAAATATTTAAGCGACCATGTGATAGTATACAATTTGTAATTTGTACTACGTCTTATATTAAAGTATAATTTATCTACAGGAGTGGCCTTAGGATGTTGTGACTTATTTGAAATGCTTTTGTGTGGGACACCTTAGATAGGTAGTTTCTTTTTTTAATCTTTTAGTCTAATTTATATTTGTATTTTATATATATATATTTTTTGAATTGTAAAAAAATATCATAAATAGAAGCTTTAATATCTAATACGTACAAAGTTTTTTTTTTAATAAGTTGTAAATTGTATTGCAACAATTTTTATATATTCAAATTCGTAGTCAACTTATTTTGTAATCTATAATAAATAATAATATTTAGGTACATAACAAGATAAAAATAAAAATAGGGTTCTCGAGTAGAATAAAACCAATCATACACAAAAACTAAATCAAAGTACTACATTTGTATTCATTTTAGTTATAAATTATTATATTTGTAAATGAGAATATAAATATTTAAATATTACTATAAAAAAAATCGTATTATATTATCCATGTAGGTGTTGCTTACAATTGTTTGTTTTTTTGTTTTTTTTTTATTGTTCAACGGTTAATAATATCACATTAGACTATCCTAATTTAGGTTTGCACAATTTAATCATTTGTTTTGATTTTATATAATTGGACACTGAGTTTCTTCATAAAATCTGATTTCTGAATCCTCCTAATACACTATTGGTAATTTACTGTAATGTTGGTGTGTGTTGGAAAACTGCCCTACTGTTTTAAATTACTAATAAGGCCTTTCAATTAATTTATTAAACCAAAATAATATATACCCATAGAGACTTCCCACAGTTCAAAACAGTGTGGTTGTTACCACTTTACCAGTGTTGGGGTGTTGGAGGTATTTGTTTTATAATTCAATCACACCAATGTATAAAATATGTTAATCATTAAATATAAATAAGGGCAATACCATAAAAGGCTGATTTGACTTAGGATTAATAATATTCTAGTATTATCCTAAACATAACTAACATATTATAACAACAATTTAGACACAAGTTATCAAAGCAACTTAATATAAATTTAAATAACTTATAAATTATGGATAAAATTATAGGTTAAAATTTACAAGCTCTATTTATCTAGAAAAAATAGTCACTAACACCTCACTAATACCTTCAGTTAAATAGATATTAAATGCAGGCTTGGAGAGTTGCGGGTTTTAAAACGCTTTCAATTAAAATTATCATCATTCTAGTTCTAGCAAATTTAGATTGATCTAGTAATGAGACACAAAGGACTGTTGATTTGTAGGTCAATTGTTTGAAATATATTGAGAAAACGGCTTAAATAATTTTACAAAGTTATGATTAGGTAGTACTAGTTGAGAAAAATGTATGATTGTAAGTAGATGGTATTGACATGTGTTCTTAGAATATAATAATAAAATTAATACATTAACTTAACCGTTTTACTTAGATTTTAATTAAACGAAAATCAGAAAGATCATGATAAATATTTATTAATATTTTTAATTATTTAAAAATGTGAGTATATTTTATCAACAATGTATTTTTTTTCTTGTAAAAAAAATAGCAAATTACCACAATAACATTTGTACATTATTAGCAGTTTGGCTAAAATTATTTATAATGTAAGTAAATATATAAAATTATGATAAACATTAATGTATTGTATTTATTTAGAATCGTTTATTTTCTTGATTCATTTACTTAATGTTCTCTCAACAACTGGAATCTTCGGTCGAGATCCAATTCTTCGCCTTCCAAACTGTTGTCCGGTACACTTGGTAGGTCTGTAAAAATTGTTTTTCAATTGTTAGTACTATAGATACATTCAGTGGCGTCCCCACAAACTTTCAATGATGGGGGGATGTTATAAGTTATGAGGATTGAGATTTTACTTAAAATGGTTAGATTGCACTTAAAATTGCAAAAATATTTTCTATAATATTACCTTAAATATTGCTAAATCTGCAATAAAAACAACAAAATATTTAAAAATTGAAATAAAACAACAAAGTTAAAACTGATGACAAGTTTAAAATTAAAAGCTAATTCGTAATAATGAATGCCGTTGCTATATCGTCGTGGCAGATTCTCCATGTAGTCAGATATTCAAAAACACGTTTATTAAAATGTTATTTCATAAAACATGATAACCAATTTTGATTAAAAACTAGTCAAAATTGAAAAATATACAAAATAAAATTTTTAATTTTAGTTCCCTGAATCATAAAATAAATTTTATGCTTACGCCTTTTAAGCAGTGTCGGCCTAGCCATTAAAGGGCCCAACCAACCGCATGTAGATATCAAATTAAATGCATACAATTTTATGTAAGAATATAATTTCCTCCTTAATTAATTTGAAGTTTAATCAAATCTTTATTCAATCCAAAATACTACTTAAGATATTATCTTTTTCTATTTGAACTCATTTGTATTTTTGTGCCCAAAATATTTTATATTGTCAAATTATTTATTAGGATTAATGTATATACCTAGGTTAAAAAAAGTTCAGGGCCTTGGCAGCAAACGCTGCCTAACTGCCTTGACCAGGCTGACATAGCTGTTCTAGGCATTTTTAAATAAATATACAAATGCTAAAAAACCAACCCTGGTAATTATTTAAAATCATTTAAATTAACTGTGAAAGTACCAAAGACACAAAGAAGGGGATTTATGGGAAAAGCAGATATAACTAACCCCTTACTCCCCCCCGAATATATTAAATGCTACAAAAGCGCTACCTGGAATGAGATATTTTCCTGTGTTTGATGCGGCTGGTTCATCTTTACTCAAAAGATCAGCCAGTTCATCTTCTAATTCTTGTTCGTTATACTTTTGTTTAACATCGACTAAACTGCCCATTGCTGATTGCATATCTTTGTGTTCATCTATGACCTATAATAATAAAAATTAAAAGTGATAGCAATATTATTTGTTTGTTGTATTATAATTACTTCTGCTAATTCTGCCATTGTTTCATCAACATTATCAATTGTGAGACCAGAATCCTTAGACGAAAGTTTTAAAGCTGCAAGTCCATGAGCATACGATTGCAATACCTATAGAATTATAATTTAAAGTTCGGTAAAAACTCTGATAATTCATAATACCTATTTTATATTGTTATTTACTTCGGCGTTGTATTTAGATTCTTCTATTCTTGAAATTAAAGCTTGCACATTGTCAAGTGATTTCAGCTGTTTTTCTATTCGTTTTTCAATTTCTTTCTTTTTTCGCAAGTACGTTAGTGCCTAAATTATTTTAAATTGATTTTTAATAATAGTAGGTATGTATTACAAATGTTTGAAATGTTCTTAAGAAACTTACAATAGGTTTCATATTTTTGGCTATGTAACTTTTAGCTTCTTTGACTAAGGATTCTTTTTCAAAATCCATATTGCTAATTTCACCAATTAATATTTTCTCGGTTTCTTTTAATTTAAAAAAATTCTTTTCTAATTCAGAAATGGGTTCAACATCTTTGTCACCACTTGCAATTTTAACTAATGTTTTGTTGGTCACTAGATGTTCACCGCGTTCTACAAAAACTTTATTCCGAATTTCCAATGAGTGCACTATAAGTTCAGTAGAAGTCATTGACACATCAGCGTTCCACATCTTATTAAGTCTTTTTTGTATATCGTCCATGAAAAGGATTTGCGATTGATCATTCACAGAAATAGTGTTAAATAGTTCATTAGCTTGATTCTTTAAAATAAAAACTCAGTAATTAAGGACAGTGAAATATTAAAGACTTATAAAAAAAATGTATTACCTCAACCAGATGTAAAACTACATATTCTGATTTTTCGTCAATAGCAGGAGTAGGAGGTAAAATGGATTCTTTAATTCTACCAACAGACCATGATAATGGACCTTTTACTAAGGTGTTTACTGCCCAATTTGACCAATTACTGTTGCTTTGAGACGTCATTTGTTCAAAATTTGATTGGGATTTTATGATACCTTCTCTAAATGAAAAATACAAGGAGGTATAACTTATAAGGTATTACATTTACAATCTGTTTTACATAAATATTAATAATAATATGTTAGGAACATTCTATACCTTTACTCTGTCCAGCAAGAGAATGGAATAATTCTGCGCATTCTCCCGCGTCAACCTGTTATCAAAACCAGTTCTGCAATGGCAGGGTGTCGCGCGGGGATGCGCAAAAAGTTACAGTTAAAAAGCTAGAGGAAATGGATTTTGAATTAAATCTTAAAAGGTAAAAAATGACTACATGTATAACCATATGAATGTAAAAAGGATTTTGTGTCAACATACGATCAAACGCTTTGCAACAAATCTATACAAGGTATTCTCAAATGGTTGTATGCAAGTATTATAATTCATTAATTTTATGTTTCCTTGTTCAGGATCTTGGTATGCTGAACTTACCTAAACATGTCCTCGACAACTACCAGTAGACATAGTGGCGATCGTCCCCTGAACAAGAACCATGTTTTCAATTCGTTTACAGAAAATGAACAACGGTGCCTACGGTCACACTCAGATACAATTGTATTTTTCCAGAATTTCATTTTGTTGTCATAATTCACTTCGTTTACAGACCGATTTTTGAATGGCGCCATTAATACTGTAATCCGTTCATCGGATAGACCTTCCGTCCATTTTTGATTAGACATAATATTTTCTGTTGATAATTACGAAATGGCTATTAACATATAACACGTCCGACGTGAATCCATAAAATGCACACCGCACAGGAATGGAACACTGGACAGCTATAGAGTATGATAGACAGTAACAGACTAACAGATTTGAGATTTTTATGCAACGCATTAACGACACAAGTACACAACCAAAAGTTTGATATCACACTGTCTATAATATCATAGAACAATATTGATGTTTTCATATAGATAATATTATCTGTGGATGTTTTTCTTTTTTCCGTAGATAATAACCCATAGAGTAGTGTGGTAATTACTCTATGTAATAACCACAGACGTTGTTCTGGACCACGAATTAAGATATACCTTAATTAAGATATACCTTAATATTTCGTGTTCTGGACGTATGGAAATACTCATATGGGCCATGTCTGATTCGTACGATAAGTTGCCTATGGCATGCTCCTCTTCCGAATTACACTTCCACTTATAGAAATCCTGTTCAAAAGTAGAAAATTATCAGTAATTTCAAAAAAAGCTAAGAAAAACAACATTTTCCATAATATATAGACATGATATTATTTTCAAAATATTTTGTCTTTCTTAAAGCTATTCGAAATTGTGGGCTATTTTTAGTACCTACCTACCTATTTAGATGCTGAGCAGATTGATAAATGTACCTATTGATTTTACAATGATGTGTGTTTTGTTTATTCATAATAAGTTGTAGTCGAATGTCAAATTAATCTTTCGATTTTAAACTTCAGTATATTTTTTGGCGGGAAAGTGAATACTGAATCTAGTTCATTGATTAAATATACTTAATCAATGTCTAGTACTTTTGAGAGGTCAACATTGATAATTTCCAGTAGGTACTATGGTACTATATAGGTAGATAGTTTTCAAAAACGTCAAAAAAAAACAATTGAAAAAAATTGAAAATTTATACCCGAACCAATTTTCGACAAAATAGATTTTTTTGTTTTGCGTAGGTAACTAAAACAAAAAAATAATAGTTTTTAACGTTTAATGAGCGTTTGAAGAGTTCAAATATTTTTACCGTAACCTAACGATTTCTCATGGAGCGATAATTCTTATTTTGTTGTAATTTAAAAACAAATAACCGTAGATACTTTGAATTTTTCACTAAATATTTGTATTAAATTTAGGTATAGTTGAAAAACATTTTTACTCTTTTCGAGCTATTTATAGACATTTTAAATTATTTTTAGTTTTTTTCTATTTTAATCGATAAAGATATGATATATTCTATTTTAAAATAATTTTCACCAGCTTGGTGAAATCGATAAATTATTAACGAATAGGTACTTTCATCGTTTTCCCGTTCCCGCGAGGTCTCAGTTAAGTGACATTTTTTTATCAATTATATCGTCAATTGATTATTTTGTCGGTTACGCATTCCGGTTTGTAACATTGAGTTAGTTTTCACCTTATAAACATATTATATCTTTGAGTGCTGACCATTGTATGCAGTAATCCAGTTACGAAAAAATAGGATGTTAAGACTGACGGTTGACCTTGAAGGAGTATACAGGTGTTTTCCATAAAAAATAATAAAAAAAATGTTTGTTCCTGTTTAAATAAAATAAAATATGGCAACCCTACTTTAGATGTTGCCCCTTTGGTACCTATATTATGATTTATTTTTGGCGCTTTTATATAACACACCTGTGCATGCAGGTTTTTCATTTGGCCCATTTGGGTTTATAAAATAAAAATAAATAATTAAATGAACAACAATAGAAAGAAAATATTACATGACTGGAAGCCACGGCTACAGATAATATGGTTGCGAGTTTGCGACTTGCGGAACGAAACATGAAAATGTGAATACTATATCTTAGTTCGTGCTTAAAACGTATAATATTAGCTTTTACACCAGCACACAGCGCTCTCTGGGTGATAAATATTAAATTGTATGACTACATTAAAAATTATATTATTCTGTATTTTTGTCATAGTTATTGTTTTTCAATAATAATTATACAGAAGTAAAATACAGTAATACAATAATATTTATGTTTGTATATTATAGGTATGCAATAAATAAATAATTCAGGTTTA
>WHPZ01590388.1:0-27113 GCA_016617965.1 Macrosiphum rosae
CTCATACCTAATACCATTGATTATAAATACCTACCATCATAGTAAGTATATTTTATAATCTATGCTAATACTTATAATGGGATTTAGAAGATACGATGATACATCTACGACGACGACCTACCCATAGGTAATTATATTGTTGCAGTCACATAACATTTACACGGTATAGTATCGTGGTACATAACTTACTATACACTTGCAGCTATAGGTTAGGTATAATACTATAATATATTATATTATGGACACGAGCTCAACGGTTTTGATTGTACGCTTATTTATGTATATAAATTATCATATTCGCGTGGATCGTAAAACGCGCGCGCGTAGTACAATAATATTATTATACTATGCATAATACAATATTAATCACCGGAGGCAATAAAAATAATATTAACTATTATAATACCTCGCCGTGTACACATAATATAAATGTATATAATAGTATTATAATTTATAACCCATCGGATGCGCGTGAGTTTTGCTTTGGGTTCCGAGAACTATAATTCCGGTAGCCCGTCGCGGAATAACAATCGTTCGTTTGGCTCCGTCGTTGTGTATAATAATATTATAATATGCATTTTACGGAGGTATATATTATACAATGTAGTATGTACACGGTAGAATATCATATGGTAAACATTTCAAAACCTAGAGTACAATAATACGTACATGGTGATGTTTTGTTTTCACAGTAATATATCGCAAAACGGGCATTCGGCCGGCCACATAATATTATCTCGTAGGCATACTGTATCCGGAGTCTTGTGTTTATTTTGTCATTGAAACGCAACACGTACTGCAGTTCTATAGTAACGTAAGTATTCTATTCTACATTATACTATTCACATGGATCGTAATTCGTAGGCTGTTGCTGGATAATGGAGATTCGTTTTCATTTTAAGGCGGGGGACTTGCGTTAATAACTTAATAAAGCTTTCGTTTCAATGAAGTACGAACCGACACATTTTCGCCTATAACCATATCATGTCCATATCAAAATATGACCCCGGTCAGCTTCTCCGCATATCAATATCTTAAATTATATCTTGTTTTTCCCCTTTATGACAATATTATTAATTATTGAGTGTAAAACGTAAAGTTTAAATGACTGTTAAACGCCCAAAACTATACTGTTGACTGTACAAATTTACAAAAATGTTTCGCCTACAAACGTCAAGGGGAACGTAAAAATATATTACCTCTACAATATGCATTATTGCATTTCGAGTTTCAACCACTAATCACTATTATAGAAATATGGTGTGTGACTGTGTAGAGACGGTCGTTATAACTTATATAAGCACCTGTCACCTGGTACACGTATATAATTTAACGTATGACCTATATCTTATGTGTGGGTGAATTAGTCTGTAAACATTTGTAATAGTTCTGCATTTGAGGCTAATCGTATAAAATTAATATTAAAACATCTATGTTTACCTACGTTTCAATTTCAGACAGAATATCAATCGACTTATATTATATTGTGTTTTCTGCATACGCACGACTTCCCAACATACAATATACCTCGTACTTCAAGTACGATCGTACAGCAAGTTACACGTCTTGTACAATCCAATTATTATCCACCAAACAGTATAACTCTCGATGACTAACAGAATCATATAGTTTCTAGTTTACTGTAACGTTGTTACAGCGTTATAGAGCAAGGTTATTAGTTCGGTAAATATCTGTGTTTTTGATAAGAACTTTTTACTTTTTATGAAATTTTAAGTACAGCAGTAGCATAATATGAGCCCACATCGTTAAATTTCAGTTAATAATTCCAATTTTTTTAGCATATAGTAGTGCTTAAATCAGATCTGGATCAAGACATTCCTTTGAAAATGTTGATATACAAGTATCGAATGTTTCATCAATATCTTATTCATTTGTAAGCAATTGATCGGACAAAACCGTTGTTGGGGACATTGCAGCGGAAGGAGAACTGCCAGAGAAATATAATAATTGTATAAATCACGTACCTAAGTATTCCAACTGTGTTACCTCCAAGTATACAGGTGTGGTTTGCACTTTTACAGGACGTAATAAAATTATAAAATTATTAAAATCTATCCGGTAGAACGAGGAAAAAACCGCCCCGGCTGTTTTCATCGTTTCTACATAATATGTGATATTTTTATTATTTTATTATGTTTACATTTAAATACTAATAAAACAATCAACGTAATTACACATTTACACAATACTTTTTTAACATAAATTCTTAATTATTTCAACTGTACGTGTACTATTATATAATATATATATATATCATTTCGCCATAAGTATACGACTATTATATCATATATTATAATGTACCTGTCATGATAATATAGTGCTAATGCATGTAAATCCTCTAGGTTTTAGTGAGCCGGCATCAATGTTTTCCGTTAATTAATAAATACAAAATTATATTCCATGTGTTTATTAACTACAGAGATAATTATTATAATAATATTTATAAAGTAAAAACAAAATTTAACAAGCTTTACTTACGCGTTACACCATAGTACTATAAACATAGACAATACGTACATATACAATTATTACTGACTATCAAATGAATAATATTTTTACTTTGAGAATTATTCATCCAAAATCTAGTCTTAAAATATCATGACTTAATTTTATTCACTAACTCAATCCGGCTGAAAATGTTCGTTCACGTCTTCCCTGCAGTCGACGACCGGATAGGAAACCGCAGGTGCATCATCACTTCCGTCCGACTGTTTCAGAATTTCGAACCGAACCAAAAACGTCTAATATTGTATGCATTATTTTATTATTATCGTCTATTGTGCTTAAGATAATTAACTATAATACAGCTAGGCGCCTGTTAGTATTCCCTGCGCGTGTTGCAAAGTACAAACCATAGCGAAATAATTTGATCGTTTTATTTCCTATCAGATATGGACATAATATAGGAAATATTAAATATCAATACTATTGGGAAGTACTTATACTCGTGAATCGTGAAAACCGTTTATATTATTATATACTATATGATACATAAATATATAAATATATAATATATACAAGTTGATTTTTTTTTGCATGCACGTCCCCAGTGTGTAATATAGTAGGTACATATTTTATTCAAATTCTAATTTTTAGAATTGTTAAGTACCTATATACTTAAGTATACCATACTTTCAAATTTTTGATATGTTTTGTACAATGTCCTGTGGTGATACAAACTTCTAGTTTTCGAGTGAGAACTCTCTCTTTTTTTAATTATTCAAATTATTTAGTGGACGATTTTCTTGAAAATCTTGATGTATCTAAATTAAAATTCTAATGAGTTGATTCTGGGATATTAAAATGAGTTTTTAAAAATTTTAAAAATCAGAATTTGAATATACCTATGCATAACAATTTAAGGATAAAAATAAGTTAAGCATGCTTAAGAAGTCACCCCGTATATAACAGCCACTGTTAACATTTGAAATCAATTTGCCGGAAATTATACACATCATATTATAATACCTACGACCTACTTAATCAATCCAATAGATAACAATAAAATGACCTTATGTTTTAAAATATAATGTTACAGTTAACTCTATCATGCTGTCTGCATTTCCTTGCTATGTGTATGTACTTATAACTATATAATGAATGATCGATGGTGTGCTAAGTGGTTACATAGTCTGCGCCGTGAGCACCTCTCGTCGTCGATCATTGTTATATACTGCGACAAAAATAGGTAATACGCAAGTATATAGGTAGCTAATAAAACCATTCAATATAATAATATTATAATAAAACGTTCCAGCAGTCACGGTCCGTTCAAATCACAGATAAAAATAATAAGATATCATCTATAAAAAAAGGCTATTAATTGCTATAATTGCGACTTTTTTTCATAATTTTCAGTAGATTCAAAAAACGATTTTGGCTTTTTTGTGTTTTGAAAATGGTATAACTTTTTTAGTTTTGTAGATAGCCCCTCAATTTGTTTTTACGTATTATGCGTATTATGTTAATATTTAAGTGAAGTACATTTCATAGAATAATATAATTTTTTGAATTTTTAGTTAATATCTCAAGTCTATTGCTAGGTATTTGCTGGCGTTCACTACGTATTAGTTTGATTGACTGTATTTTTGTCGGTTACGTAATTTATAAATAAATAGCTTCAAGCGCCACCAAAATATGTATGTTATATATTAAATAATATATATATATATATATATTTCATAACATCTCATGTCATCATAAACATGTCTGTTATTGTTTAATGATTAATTTCACTATCATAAATATAAACATTGGTAATTTCTAAAAAAATTATAATATTGAGGGTACCTATAATCATTATAAATTAAATTACTTCAATTGCATGCTAATTGAATAGTTAATGTGGTTTTCCACAACTATTATGATTTAATTGAATTAACCTAAAAATCTTTATCGCTTACCACATTTATTGTTATTTGGTACAACTCATTTGTTTACATGATAAATATATCCTGTGAGTGACAAATTAAATTTATGTAATCGATAATTCGGGGTTGACGTCAATATTAAAAATATTATGACGTTTAAGACAACAATTATTTTGTTGCTTACTACTCACTCAATTCATAAGAATGGTGTTAATACCAAATTTCGTTGCTTAGACGTCATTTTTTCTGGCTTTTCGTTTACAGCACAACATTTGATCATTTATAACATGTTATAAATTAATGGTATTCATTTATTAACGGATTCAGTAAAGAGTCGTCTGCAACACTATAATATGTATAGACAGCTATACATAGGCCCCTGGCTTTTTCTTTAATAAATACATAATAAATATCCATACTATGCTAGATAGCGAACATTTTTACATTTTACATGAAAAAAGTGAAGCCAATTTTAATCTCATAGTATAGATATCTGTGAATAAATGTAATAGTTATTAATTAATCAGTTATCATCGACCAAATGATTTATTATTATCACAGAATACTCTACTATCCACTATATTAGCTTGTGGACTATTTTTGTTATCACAGTGTATCTATTAACTATTGGTACTTTATTTATATATTTACATTATTTCACGGTTTTAACTTGTAGATAATATTACATACCCGATAGGTTATTAAATATAGTAATTACAAATAACGAATATTTTAGACCTAAAAAAACAGAATATTCTTATTACCTACATTTCACTTTTACATATTATACCTAACTAGTAAATAAAATATTATTATAATGAGTGAAAAGAAGATCATATAGCAGAAGATTAATCATTAAAGTCATTAAAGTTCCCACTTTTTTTAAAAGTTGAATTTTGTCCGGAATGACCGGTAAAATGGGGTGACTTTGGACACCACGTACTTACCTATTAGATTTAATTAAAAACTGATGTTATAATATTACAATGGTTGACTTCGGACAATATAGACATTTTTTAAAAAAAATGTAATAAATTGAAATAAAAAAAACCCCATACATTTATCGCAAATACAGCATAATTTATTTAATATTTAAAAAAAAATTCTTTACTTTTCTATAAGCAAGTCAACTTAAAATTTATTTTTTACTTTTCTGTTTTTACTTATTGTGTTGTCATATTTTTTTTAACTAACACCATCAACGACATTTTAAATATCATAATAGGATTATAATTCTTATATGTAAACGACCTCCTACATTTTTGACATATGATCTGGCCATCTGGGCATAGTTAATGTGTTGTCTGAAGTCACCCCACGTTTGGTAATAATTAAGACGATTTAACACTACAGTGTGACTTAAGTAACTTAACAATGAGCACATCATAGGTATATCAACCAACACATACAACCCATACAGCAAATTAATATTTTTAATATATTTTCAAAATATTTTTCAAGAAACGAAAATGTTTTTAAATGGTTTTCATTGAAATATTTTTCATAAAAAAATTTGTAAAATATATATTTGAAAACATTTTTTTTATTTTGATGAGAAAAAGTTTTAAAAATATTGTAATTTTCCAATTGCTGTATGGGAAGTTAACGAGTATAGGTTACCGAAAACCACGATCAAATATTTCTATTTATTGTTGGCTACAGCTAGTAGTCAATGTAGTTCTGTAATATAAAAAAATATAATATTTTGTATTTACCTCCTTAACATGTACTATGACACGGTTATATCATCAATAAATATTATTTTCTATGGGGGTTATAATAGATATTAACGTGGAGTATCAGTTGTCCGAATTCACCCCGCATGTCCGAAGTCACCCCCTTTTACGGTAGTCATTCGTACAAGAATTTTTGGTTCAGAAATTTTTAAGGGGCCTCCCTGCAGACAAAGTCACCTATGCAGCCATACTATACTTGTCGCTTACTACAAAAGTGTCGTTTAATAGCCTTTTAAACGACTAATTATATGTTGTGATATAATAATGCGTGCACGTTGCACAGAGTGCGTATTTTGTTACATAATATTATATGGACAAGCAATACATTATATTTTCATTGCCAAGTCTATTATATTATTAGTTATTAAATTTCGATGATCTCTCAAAACAGATATATGTTTTTGGGCTGGGTACAATTAGCCGATTTTCGAAACGCTTTGTGTACTGCCGTATAGAAAAGCAAAATCAATAATATAATACAACAATTAATTTAATTTCTAACAAAAACACGTAGCATGCTACTAGATATTTTCCACTGCAGTATACCCAAAAACATATCTATGATTTCCTGGCAGAGGGAAAATATCTAGTACCATGCTACTATATACTCATAAATTACAATATATTATTTACGAACGAGATTTTTTCACCGATATCCAAGCCAACAAACCGCCACGCAGTAAACCACTCTATTAATTATTATTCCCATCATGATATCATAGACTTTTATGCATCTTGGGCAATTTTCGGCGGGCATTTTCACCTCGGACGTTTTTCCCAACGGGATATCGACGATGACACGATTTCTTTGGACACATCGTGTTAATGAGCCGCGACCGCACACTGTCGGCTTGAACCGCTTCGCTTTTTATATTTATTATTATTATTATTATTATTATTATTTGTCATTTCGTAAAAATATTATACTTGCTACGACCGCGACGACAGACGCGAACAGAAAAGGTGTATCCAATATAACGACAGGGGGGGGGAAAGGTATATATATAATATTATATTATACACGCTTATACTTGTTATTATATTATGAGATAGGTACATATTATTATAGGTACGGACATTACGACGCGTATACACGACGATGACAGTTGCACGTCCGGCGCAATTAAATCGCCAAAAACAGATTCCACGAATCGCCATTATTGTTCCTATATTATATTATATTATTATTACTATATATTATTATATTATTATAGACACATATACGCCGAGTTAACATTATATTTTACGGTGTGCGGTTTTTACCTGTGCCGCAGAACACGCTACGGGTCGGTTTAAAATTTCAATTTTTTTCCCTTCTTTCGATTGATGCCTGTATTTTTTTTTATTTTTAGGTATCTACTTTTGTATACAATAGGAGTTGAATTGCTTGACTGAAACAAAAAACCGTTTGTTTTTAAGTATTATCCATCGAAATTATTATCGAAATATAATGATGATGTGTTCGATTAAAAAACAATTAGGTACGATACAAATTATGTACATAATTTGATTACTTTTTTTTTTTTCATGGTATCGGGGACCGGAGAAGGAACCATGGTGCCAATACTTCTATTCCGGCACTCAAATTTGATTACCTGTGAAGACGTTCAGAAAATTGTATATATACAATACTACAGTATTGACTAGTTATAACAGCTTGTAATAATGAAGTACTATTAAAACTATCATTATAACATAATATGAGATTTGTTTTTGGGTCCACTTCGATCCTATTCGAATTCAAATTTTAACTCAATGATGAGGTACACTCGACATCAGCTACTATAACACACAATAGAGCTACGCATCTCTGTTTTTTATTCTCGTTTTGAACACAAATTAATACAACTAAAGCTATATCTGCGTGCATTTAAATTAAAGAAACTATAAGCACGCATAATAATATAATGTATATTATATGGAATAGCAAGTTTCAGTCAATAACGTTCAAAGGCCATTCGAGGCATTTAGATGTTTGACAGAAAAAAACAATAACTGCCTACTGCATATTACTGACGATATGCAATTTGATATTTGTAATTTCCATCTATACACAGCAGTATTGTACATTGTGTATAGGTACCACAGTCCGGCGTTATTAAAAACAAAACGTAGTTAGGTACCGTTTTCATATCGTTATAATTTATAATTATTATGATTGTAAACCAGGGTCATTGAGAGTGGTGTAAAGAGTACTTACATACGCATATGGAATAATAAAATTCAATATTTTTTTCTAAATTTAAGAGAATAAGTAGGTTTCGTTTTCATCAGAAACAATTCCATAAAAGTCGTATAATTAATTTAGCTCTGGCCATTATACATTATGTTTGTTTATCAGGAAGGAGATCTGCCGTAACTCTATAATTATTTCAATTAAAAAGTCTACGTGAATCAAATATGGAACTACCGTGTTTAGTGTTTATTCCTGTCCGTATATTATACTTAGTATCTACTTCTGCAATATAATATAATATATTGTGTTCTCGATGAGTAATTGAATAAAAATAAAAATGTATTATCAATAATTCATGTTATCTTACCCAATCGAATTCAATGCATTCACAATTTATTAATGTGTCTGTATGGATGCTTATATAGATGATTGAACTATAATGGTATTGTTATATTATTATTGGCATTTAAAGTAAGCTGTAATAATGGCCAGGATGGTATTATTGGTGAAGTACATACTGGCTGCAGCTTCAAACTTTTATCTGAACGTATATCCTTTAAAAACATTAGTCCAATATGGCAATAATTATTATTTAGGTACATAAAAAATATTTAATTTTATGTTGTACTTTCGTAAGACTTCTTTTAAATTTGAAAGACTTTAAAGGTAATTATCAAAAATTATTACATCAAACACAAAACATAAAAACGTCGTAATTATTATAAAAATGTTATTTGTTCTTAACAATTTCTATGAATTATATACCTTGTCGTCTCAGAATGAAAAGGTTCTAACGTAATTGTTGTAATTGTTTTAAGTTAGCCCGTACCTATCTTTCACGTATAAATTAGAACCTTTTCATTCTCTATATCTCATTGAATAATCAACGGATCGAAACGATATCAGGATTAAATTATACAGCAAAAAATATTTAATAATAATAATATGTAAAAAAAACAATTTTTCAAAACAATTGATTTAAAACCTTTTCATTCTGAGACGACGCCCTTGGTACTTAGGTATGGCGATGGGTCAGTACTATTTTTTTTGTAAATATATTAACGTTTTTGAGTATAATTATTTTAATATTTTATTATTTTGATTGCAAAACAACGTTTTTGGAAATAAATATATTATTTTTATACATTTTAAACGTTTCAATTCTGAATTTATGTACCGAAACAGAAACTTTTTTTGAGTATTTTCGACAAGTAGTTAATTAGTTGTTAGTATTTAAAACTAAATGAGTGGAGTAGAGGATCAACACTTTGCGATGTATACATTACTAGCTATACAGTACTATACACCATACAAATTATTGTAATTAAAAAATTATAAAATGTTCAATTTGTGTAGGTAAGGATTGAACATTTAAAACAAAGATTCTCATAAATAGCAATAGTGTATACTATAACCAAAAAATCTAAATACCTAATATATAAACATAAGTTATTTTTTACAAATTTTAAATTCAAATTTAGATAAAATTACATATTAAAACCAAGAATAACATTAATTTTAGTTATTGTTGTAATTTAAAAATATTATTCGTTATATTATATATTTGTATTATACTTTTAGACTACCTATATTATTATATTTTATACACACAATTAATTTTATTTCATTGAATTCAAATTTGACACCGTCCATTACAGTGACTCAATTGTAACCTACTGTAGGTACAGCAAAGTTCCAGAGTGACATCTACTTATATACCAATGTTGCCATAGTGTCTTACGGAAAATAAACTGTAAAACTATACTGAATTGTAAAAATATCTTATCAACATTTGGTTTATAAATAACTTTAAATTATTTATTTAATTATTATTTTAAAAAATATTTCTAAAAACGTTAGAAATGTTCATGATAATGACTAATGAGTGTTTACTGTTACATAAATCACCCCGTAGATTATGAAATTATACTACACGAGATTAAAACATTACCTATATGGCCATAAACATAGACACATTATAGTAAAACAACAAATATCGTAAGATAATTTACACATAAAAATAATTAACAGTTATAATGGTTTTGCTGGTATTATACATAATAAAAACAAATGTCTGGACGGTCAGGTGGATAGGCATATAAGATATTCTATAATTTATACTTGTATTATATACCTACGTAATACTCTAAACGTCATATTGTTTAGAAACCTTGAATCGTGTGGATTACAGACGGTTATAACATTGTTTTTTGTTTTTTGATTTTCTGGAACAGCTATAAATCATTTTTTCAGCAGACTGTAGTGCCAACTGCCAAGTAAACAGCACTAAAATCATTAATTTCTACACTGTATTATCTACACGAAAATTAACGCAGACCACCTCGACGTAGACACTATACAGGGTGATCCATTTAACGTAAGACACTTTATCGCTTAACCATCTACTTTTCGTATAATAAGTGTCTTACGTTAAATGGATCACCCTGTATAATATGTTTATTGTACATAGGTACCATATCATATGCAGTTGTACGAAAAAGAATTATTAGAATAAAATACATAATTAAACACGTTTGGCTAGTACCTATTTTAAATAATTAAAGCTACGAGTCTGCAGTAGTAGTGTGTAGGTTAACAACGGTTAAAGTTATTTTCGTGTATGTATGTTATTGCAAATGAACTGCACTGCGAGACTCCGTGATATTTATTATTATAATAATTATACGAAAATTTCGTATGGCTCGTGTATCGTTTGAGCGCTTATTGCAGTATAATATTGTGTGTAATATTCGCATATATTATATACAATACACATGCATGCTGTTAGGATGCGATATCGTTATTATACTTGGCCCGCGTGTCCGAAACACGATCCACACTGGACGCATAAATTATTGCAGGACGCAGGATATATTATTATTATTACGTACCTACACACAAGAAGTTATAGGTATAGTGGGTACGTGCGATTTCCGGAAAACACGAATATAACGGCGTACCCGTATAGCGCCGGAAAGAAAAATATAATATTCGGATATTTCATATACAACGGACGTGCGTCATCACGAAAATAAAATAATAAACGACGTGGGCACCGTTCTGCTAGACGGTATAGCTATGGTGTCGAGTGGGTCACTGATGTGATCATTATTGGACGTGTGCGGAAAATATTTTGAATTCGATATAATATTATTATTACGATATGAAATCGTTGTAATATATTATTATACGAAAAACGATTCAGAGCGAGGACGAGGACTTTAATAAATATAATATATTGATATTCGATATTGCTATTAAAGTACGTATGACTACATGTGTATATTATTTTACTATAATGGCGTACCTCCTAATACGGTGGGTTGGATTGATTTTTGCCGAAAACCTTGAACATTTTGAAAATGTCGTTGCGTGTATAAAATATAATAATTTACATATACTTTAAAAGTTTCAAGTATACCTATACGATTTTTAAATTACAACAAAATAACTAAAACAATTGTTATTTTTTGTTTAAATATCTAGTTTCGTTCAGATTTTAACTTAAAATATCTACGAAAGAAACTCTGTTTATACCTATGTTTTTAGATTTAAGATTATTAGGAGTTCAAATAACGTGAAAAGTACCATTGTAAATGTATCGAGAAACATTTAAAACTTCTAACATATTTTAAAGAATTTTTTTTTTTTATAAAAATTAATATTACATATTAACCTCACATATTAAATTTCCGTATTTTTTGGGGAGAGGGGGTCCATCATAGTAAAAATAAAATTCCTTAAAATACCTTAGAAGTTTTAACTTTTAAATGTTTCTCAATGCATTTACATAGGTACTTTTAATTTTGGAGGGATGGGTCCGATGGGGGTACAACTAATTTAATTTAGTACCGGGCAGATAAGCCAATAGATTCCGATTAAAACCTATTCCGAAATATAATTCCAAAAGCGATATAATATAGGTAAGTATAAATTAAAAGCAATTAAAATAATTATACTATAATATGATTCAATATATAATATGTTATATAGAAAATAGAAAATGTGCCGACTTTGGACGGACCAAGTGTTGATATCATGTGCAGTATGTAGATACTTTTAGTAAATTCTAAACTTTCAGCGTTGCCACTTTGTACCACTTACCTATATATATATATATATATATGGAATATCCGCAATCTACACAGGTAAACACTAAATAAATTATACCGCTATTAATACTCCTCCACACAATACTATTTACTGGTAAAAATATCAAAAATTAATATTTGTTTATTCGTTCGTTCTCTTTATACTCAAAAACTACTGGACCGTTTTCAATAAACCCATTGGGACTCGGGGAGGATTTGTAGCTTCGTTTTTCAACCAATATAGGACACTATAGGGTGTCTCACACATCAAAATTTCGTTTCTGCTCTTGAAAATTGAATATTTTTTGTGTAGGTATAAAATATTATGTACCTGTATGGTTTCCATTAATTATAGTTATTATGATTGGATATTATAATTTGTTGTGTTGTATGATATTATGCGATTTAGGCTGATAAAGCTAGTCTTTATAAATGTGAAATCAAGTAACAGTTATTATATTAGACGCAAAGTGTATATTATATGATTGAGGTTAACTTAAAAATACTTGGCCGATCTTGAAAAAAAAAAACAGTTGAGAATATTTCAACTGGTGCAAAATAGGACCAATAGGTGTATATTAGATTATAATAGATAGTTGGCAAATACAGATATTAGGTTAACCTGTATCTAAATAACTCGTATGCAAATCCACAGTTTTCGACCTACAATTGGCGACAAATTTGCACACATATTATTTGGGATGCCGGGCGAGTCGTATAATAAGAATTTTCGAACAAAAGCGGCATAACGACCACATCAGCAGCCATGAAAGGCTGTAACGTGCTTGTAGAGTCAACAAATACTCGACCTTCTTTGGCGACTCGAAAAAGGTTTGGGTTGAACCAGCTATTTTAGAATGGATATTAAACAGCTATTGATAATATTAAAATCAAAATCGCATATTCGTTTATTTCTGTTTTCAGTTCACGTAAGAAAAAAAAAAGTTACATTATGTTATAACTATCCGCCGCAGGTCCGATTGTCCATCTGGAATTAATTTATTCCCGGGCAACGCCGGGTAATACAGGTAGGTAGGTAGTATATAATATAACATAATTTGCACAGAATCGTCACAATAATGCAGAGGATTGCAGCATGACGTGGTAATCGGCCTTGAAGGACTATTATAAGTCTAAAGATTCTGATTAAAAAAAAAACAAAAATGAAAAAAAAAAACAAGAAAACTATTTACATTTTTATTTCACTATCAAATATTATATTGTTACATAACATTTCCGACCACAGCAGGCACACACTCGAGTTTAACGACAATGTTTATTATAATATATTATATAGGAACCTATATACCGGCTACCAATGATATGGTTACTGCGATATAGGTATATTATGCTTGTGTTCTGATTATTATTTTTATTTCTGCTCTCTCGCTACTCATTTTCTTTTCTTATATTATAGGTATACAATGTATAATAATAATATGTATTATGCACATGGCGTATTCAGTATTTCTGGTATATTATGTACATATAATATATAATAGATATTAGACTCACGTTCTCCTCGCTGTCCCGACTCCCGACAAACGAATAATTATTTATGTCCATTTATCGATACTAGCTAATATTTATAAACATGGTGTTATATTATTTTAAGCTTAAATGTACTATATTATATTGCATTATTGTAAATTTTCCATCAATCAACGCAGTGAATTGGGTGCACTAAAATTAATTGAAATAAGCATATCTATACAATATTATAATAGATATATACAATAATGAGCTGAAAAGTTTTTCAAAAATATACGTTAAAAGATAATCTATGAATCTAAAATATTTAATAACATTTACTAAAAATTTTAAAATTTAAAATAGGTGCTAAAGTTATGTTTCGATTACATGTTTTTGTTTGTTTATTATTTAAATAATAATAATATATTAAATCTCCCATTAGAAAACACCCCTAATTTCAACATAATATTAACTAATAATTATTGTAGGTATATGTGGCTTGGTGTGGCACGGTGGTTGCATTCAGACACGAAACGTGTTCTGAGTGCAAGAGTATCGACCGGTGTCACTATAGTTCCCGGATGGGTGACCAGTGACCACCAAGGTTTTTAGTGACACTTCCTTTCCACGCATACACACACGTGTTCCAGTCCAACCGTACCCCCCCCCCCTATAAACAGCTACTGACCANATAGTTGTCGGGCTTAAGACCAAAAAAAAAAAAAAAATGAAGCACTTTGATAACGGTCAACCTCTGAAGGGTATAATATACTGTATACTATTACTATACCTACTACCTACTATATTATAGGAATAATATACGCTTTGTGTAATGGCTGCAGTGACATTAATAATTTGAATTTGAATAGCCAGCAGCTGATTAGCTCGGCGTATAATATTATTAATCATATTGTTTTTAGAATAAACCGATTTGATAGGCTAAATCATTAAGCTCCCAGTCGTTCGGGTGACAAGACACAGTACTTATATATTATGCGAATGTGTAAAATAATAATAATAATAATAATGTAAAACGACCGCAGAAATGACGACCGGAACGACCACGCCCGGGCAGGGTCATCGTAGTCACCGCGGTCCAGACGTATATTAGTATACGCTCGTGATCGCATAATATCCCTATAAATATATATATATATGATGTAGGTAAGTACCTCCCGTGCGATGTCTATGTATAGCATAGCAATATATGGAAACAAGTTTCATTCATGTTTTCGCGGCCGTAAACCTCGCGGCTGACGTCTGGACCGTGAGCGGATACAGACGCGCCAAAATCGGTCGATATTTATTTTATATTCCTCATACAATCGCGTAGTTGTAGGTGCGTGATGTTAATATGTAATATTATGCTGACTATATTATTATTATACTTAATAATATTTCGTACGATACGACGCGAAGACAAAATAGAAAAAACTTTAAAATACGTAGGTACCTGCAATACCAAACTACACGAGAAACGATTTGTCCGAAATTCTGTTAAGTTTTTCAGGAGTTTTTATCACTAATCGACTTGTAGATGACCTACGGGGTGGCTATTAACCAACGATTATATGATTATCATTCCTACCCAGAACTCACTCCTTAAGGGCACGCGTTTCACGATTACGTCGCGGACGGTAACTTTTACCCGACGACGGAACGACTTGGATGAAATAAATCGCAGTGGACAGCCTCAGCAGGAGGTGCACCATTTGCAGAAATGGTTGTTTATATGTGCCACGACTTTTTCGACTTAATGTATCTTAATGTACCGTCTCCTATATTAACGCCTAACGATTAACTGGCGGTTGAAACGCTGTGGTATTGTTTAATGAGCCCACAAGCGAATAACCCAAATCGAAATCCACGATTAGTGCGGTTATTTTATAATATGAATCGACGAGGAAACGTATATCATGTATACATAGAAAACCGCGGTAATTAATCAAGAGCTTAAACCTATAGTAAATTTAGGTACGACATTTTTTTGTCCAAGAATTTTGACCACTTGTCGGACTAGTGTCAAATTGTGTAGCTGCAGTCTCACATTTAAATCAACGCATGAAAATAATTATTGAGGGTAAATCATGGACTTTGTGACTTTTAACTACCTAAAAATAACTCATTTGTTGTCAATCTAAGGCTTCAACTATACAGTGGTTAAAACTGAGATGCATAATAAAAGTGAACAATGTTAACAATTCCGTATCATGGCTCTGCAGTGACACGCAATATGTTTTAAAATGTCCCGCCGAGTAAGAACAATTTAATTTTCATCACTATTGAATTATATTTTACTCTTATTTAGTTATTTATATTTATTTTATCATACTCGATATATGACCAGATAACCGTGGCACAAAACCATAGGCTCAAACTTAGCGGTAGCTCCCCCAAAAACTTAGGACATACAAATTGTAAAATGCTATATTGCTATTGCAATGCGGTCTTCTTGCCTTAATATATTCAGCCCCCTTTTAAAAATAATACAACAATAATAATATGACAGAAGACAGTATACATTTCGTATTTAAAAGGCATACTATATAATATCTAACTGCCATGATTATTGATGAATTATTTGTATTTTATTTCCTATTATTATCATGTATTACAATATAATATTAAAATAACAAAATATAATACAAATGTATTGTTATTTTTTAACCTTTGTTATGAAAAATATTTAATGGCCACGGCTAAATGTCTTCCCGGCGAACAGCCACTGTGAATTGTCCTAGATCCGTTATATATACACTATATAGGTAATGATGAACTCGGGATATTATGATATCTATATTTTATGGGCGATATATTATACATAACCAAACTAACTATACTATAACAATAATTAATAGAGAAATTTAAAAATTAAATGAAGTCAACGAACATGTATTAATTGTCAACTTTATTTTAAACACTATGATTTATTTCCTGGTATAGGTACTCATTATAACTTTTATCTTGAAAAAATAATTACCTAGTCAACTCAACACAATACTGTGTTAATTCATATCATATAAACTTACTCAGCCCTAATAAACATAACATGTTAACAGATAATTGATACCTATGTTTGTAAGCACTTGTATCTAAAAGTAAAATCTGAATAAATAATTATTCAGTTTTTATTCAAGGTGAATAGGTTAAGTTGGTTAGGGTACTTTTGCTCGTTTTACTAACATTCCAGATACGAAAATTGGTCCGCTTGAAGTCATCATCACTGCCTAATGCCTATTATAGGAATGTACCTAATACTTATTGGTATGCATAAAAAAACGTAATGTAACTTAATAGTACATTAATTTTTTTCGATTAACGTTTAGTCGAACTAATTTATTTATCTACTTTGATATTATATAAATATTATTATTCTTCTCTGAATTATTATAGGTACAACAGAAGGTTACAACTTACAACCAATGACAATATTATGTTTCTTGAGATTATGTAGATTTGCCACTATTCGATTTTTCGTACGCGAACATAACAAAACCTATAACATATAGGCCAATGCCAGTAAAATCCAAGTATATAAACGTCTACGTTTATACGATGCAAAAACCGAGTCTTTTTAACAGTATAATAGGTAATGCTTAAACGGCGAACGTGCTTAAAAATCACCCTGTATGTATAGGTTATAAATAGACTATGATGTAAGTACGACCACGATAATAATTTCACATAAAAATATTTGTACAACATTGTATATATGGAGATAAATGTCGATTGCCGAGACACCGATCGCGCCGCATTGGACTGCAGCAACCGTACGACGTGCATAAATACATACTAATATAAGATAATACATTATACTATTATTATGCGTGTGCGCTCGTCTTACGAAACGAATTGCAACGAAGCAGTTTTGGTTATTATTAATTTTCTCTCTCCCTCTGTCTTAACGGTTTTCTATAGTAAAATTCGTTTCTCGTTGTGGCGGCGGCGGCACACCCATTGCGGCCTTTACATCATCGACAGAATATACCGAAAGACGAGAGATGGCACCGCGCGAGTCGGTACCTATATTACATGTTTTAATATACCTATACGTATTGGATCGATCGGTTCGATTAGATAAATCGGTTTAATATTCATACGGCTTATGCGTCTGGTCTGCGGTTGTCAGAACCATTATCTCTGGGTAATCGCCAACCCGAAAAAAATAAATAAATACCTCGAGCGCTTTCGTACTTGTACGTATACTATTCTCCCGAGTCTCGTTGCATTATAATACAATATTATTATATTATATTATACTGTCCGTATAGACATTGCGTTGGCTCCGGCCCGAAATAGGCACACAAATGATATACATTGTTATTTGTATTATCGCGTCCGTCGGAGAGTTATAGGTACATAGACGTCATAATATAATATTAGAAGTTTGTCGTTTATAATATTATCATGACACCTTATGATTCGAATTATATTGTAATGGCTATTGTACACCTTTTATAAGACATTTTACTCATATATATATATATATATATATTACGTTCGACCATAAAATATTAATCATGGTTTGTATATATTATAAGTAGCATGCTACCAGATAATTTTCCTCTGCAAGGGACATGAGGAATCGTATGGATATATATTTTTGAATACAGTGCAGTGGAAAAACATCTAATAACACATGCTTAATTTAGTTTAATTTGTTTTCATTTTTGTTGTTGATTTTATGGCAATAAACAAAGCGTTACGAAAATTTGTTGGAAAAAAAAAGTTGTACCCAGCCCAAAAACATATCCCTGTTAAAATGTGTTTAATATTTCGTTGGAATCAGTACACCGGTCAGCCCGTTGGCGTAGAATTGTGTTCGTTATGACGATGAAACTTCTAATATATTACTATGCATGGACCACAGTTACAACTTTCGTCAAATAAAAAATATTTTTGATACGTCTTTCGTTGTATATTCAAACCATATTATATGAAAGTTCATTGTAGTATATAGGTAATGATGGACGTACAATTAATATACAATATAGTAAGTCTCTATTTGGTTACCCACTACATTGTGCTTATATATTATGCTTTGAACTAGGGGATGAGGTAGCCGAGCGGTCTAACGCGTCGGCTGCGGCGCTGCCGGTCGCGGTTTCGATTCTCGACCACCGGGCAGCATTTTTCTCCGGGCAAATCACGGTGTCCGGAGAACAAGTGCCGCCATCCCCCACTCCGGGGCATGGCAGAAACCTACGGGTGCCCCATTCGAAATTCTGGCAAAAAATACACACACGTGTAACACACCTACCGTTCCAAAACCTACAGTACCACCCCCCTTTCAATGGCCTATGTTGCCGCGGGATAATAAATAAAAAAAAAAAAAATTATGCTTTGACATTGTTGTTGGATGTTGTTGAGCTACGCGCACGTGACGTGATTTAATATATAATATAACATGTTTATACAATTATATTATTGTTATTACTTGGTAAGAGCATTTTTATTTCATCAAAACCCACAATGGCTTAGACGGTGACAGATACAGATTACAAAAAAAAAAAAAAACAAGACGTTTTGAATAGGTACATTAAAAAAAAAATATCCTATACTGGACCTTTGAATGATTTTGGTACTTGAATAGAAGTGCAGACAACTACAACTGTAGACAAGAACATACTACAACCGAAATCTGCTATTAATAAATAAAAACTGTCGATCCGATCATCGTTCAAACTTTTTTATTGTTGTTTTTCTTTTATTCAAGAATGACATGCATTGAAAATTAAATATTATGTACCATCGCCATCCAGCAGGCATACATTTGTTATAAGTTATAATGTGTATAATATAATACGCCATTCTAAGAATTATTCATATTATAATAATATGATGTATTGATATTTCTACTGCTATCCAACAGTTAACATAATTCGTTTGAATTAACTTCCAAGGTTTTAAATATACTATAACCAAAACTTTTTCTGATTCAAACTTAAAAATAAATAGGTACCTATACTTTTTGCAAAAAAAAAACCTCATAAGTCGATACTAATTATTACTAAAAAAAAATATAGAAATATCATAATTATTACGATTAATAATATGGAACAATTACAAACGTGTATAAATTAAGACAATATGTAAATAATATAGAAATATTGAGGGGGGGAGAGGGCTTAGTTTAATACTTTAAAATAAACAACAATATTCATATTATGTTATAAAGTTATTAAATTTCAAATATCATTAGGGGGTAATATTAGCTCTGCCTCCTTGCTATAGCTTCACTCGTCAGACGTCAGCCTCCCTTAAATTTTTTTTTGTGAACTGAGAGCTTATAACTCTATTATAAATTATCTGAATGAAGAATAATACAAATAAATTTAAATAATCAACATTATTATAAATAAAATATAATACATACATTACTGTACTACGACATCAAATACAATATTTTTAATTGATTTCTCTTTAAATTTTACACTCAATCCTTATTCCCCCCTAGGATTTTTTTGATATTGTTATTTTTTCGTTATGTGCGCTCTTCGTATGATATCTGAAGCCTCTTTCTATCCATCTTATGTACATAAGAAATATTATATTTGTTGCCATGGTAATTATTTGACGAAACTATTTTCAAAACTTTTTTAAACAAAATAATGTTAGAAGTACAATTTTAACGAAATGTATCAGAATTCAACAATTATACAAACAACAACAGATGAATTGGGAAGAAATAAACTTCATTAGTATATAGGATAGATCAATTTAATATTTCAATTATATCAGCACTTGAATACCAAACAGTAATAATTCGTTATAAGTAATAACGAAAACTTTTATAATATTTTATCCTCATTGTTTTACAATATGATATCTCAAAGTTAAATCAGATTTTAACTCTTCTGAATAGAAATTAAAAATTAAATATTGCCTGTACACGCATAGTGCATACTGTATTTAACAATGATTTTACATATAGTTTCAAATTATTCGAAACACATCGCAGCGTGAAACTAGTTGCATACTTAACGATTATTTTATACTATTTGAGTCCCTACCTACATACTCATCAATTATCCTTACTAATTTTCGTCGGTATCATTTTTCGGCAACAAAATAAATTAATTTGTGAACGCTTGCAGAGATGAAAATTAGTTTCTAAGAGTTGTTGTTTTCCGCTACGGAGGAATAAATTAGAATTTAAAATTGAGTTGAAACAAACTCATGACAACAGGTTATCATGGTTTATTTTAGCCCCCGTTGAAGTAATCATAAAAAAATATACTATAAGACAAAATATGTGAAATAAACTGTTACGAATTAAATTTTATCGCATGGACGGGTTTTTCATAATCATATTTCGGTAGAAAACAATAGAAACTATATTCATTTTTACTATAAAAAAATATGAATATAAGAATGTAATTTTTCTTAAGCAATAATTCTCTTATATTTCACTAACTCCAAAAAGCAAATTAGTATATTAGTATCATTTGTATCTCACTGAGAATTCGTAAACCCATCCTTAATGTCTCAACAAAAATTTGTTTACATATAGGTTTATTTCTTAACAATAGTAGGTACATTTGTATAGTAATGTCGTAATAACAATAAGTTATTCTTCATCTTAATTGGTAAATAACAAAAATCGCATGTATGAATTGCACAACTAAACGTCAAACTACTACTTTATAATAAATAATAATAATTTTGTACATTTCACCCAAACAAATAATAATTATTGTTGCTCAATGTACACTGTACGTGCACGAGGTCACATTTTTAAGTAAGGTACCTCTAATAATACGATGATGTTCATTAGTAGGTATTCTCGACTAATGGAATTATGTTAATAAATCAGAATCAGATCAAGGGTTTTTTAATTGCATATGATACCTATCTGAATTAATTATTTTTATACGTATAATGTATGCTACGGCTAAACATATGTTCTGCGGAATCGTGGAAGAACAAATGGTAATTATAGTTGGTAAATGTTGTTCATAATATTTTGTCTGTTATATTTAATAAGTGTTTACGTAAAATCGAAGTTTTCAGCCAAATAAATGGCTGAAAAAAGAGCTGTACCTACTTCAGTGCACTAAAATAACTGAAAATTGTGAGATCGGGAAGCTCAAGAGACTCTATAAGTACAATGGTTGATAAGACATCATCATATTAATTAGGGACACAAGCAGAGCCCAACTTGGAAATTTTGGGGCCCAGGTCTAATTTTTTGATGGGGCCCCAAAATTAATTATTATCTAAATTCTAAATTATTACTATTTGGATTTTTTATAATCAATTTATTTTATAAGATTATAAATAAATTATACCATAGGTCTATACGTAATTATTTAATGATGACTAATATAAATAAAACGATGAAATTAAAAATATAAATATAAAGAAGTGTAGATACAGTTTTAAATTTAAGCAAATGTTTACTGATATACACAAAGTCAAAGCGGTAATGCATTTTTCAACATAGTCAACGTAAATAATAAAAAAATGAACATAACTAAACTCACGAACTAGACTAAAAACCAATTTAATAATTTAACATCACAACAGTCGACGGAAATACGGAATACTCACAATTAATGTACCGATTGTACTAATGATGCGAAACTGACCAACAAAATGTAGGTATGTAAAGATAAACTGTAGACTTAAAGGTATTTATTATTTACCAATAATTTTATACCAGCATTTGACAAAAGATGAGCGCTCGCAATAACTGAAAGCCCGTGATATTTCTAGCAATGATAACTTAATCATAATGATAAAGTGCTTTTGACCAAATTCATCTTAAAACGTAATAGCTTATTTTATCGATTAGAGAATAATCATAAATACAATTACAATACGTGACTAACGAAACTATACTTAAGCAATAATATCATAATATTTCACAGTGCCACTTTAATAATTAAATATCAACGGGACCCGTTGCTGCAGCCCCTAGCCCCCCACCCCCAAAGTTCGGCTCTGGGGATAAGAGCTGGGGGGCACTTACAATTTGTTTATTATTGTTTAGGATTATCATCTGTAGTAGCCTGTAGGTATAGTGGAGATATTTTAATATAACCATAATTATTTGTAGACCGACCCAGTGTGGTCTGGTGTGGAGAACGTTGAATTTATTTACACCACTCGTTTAAACTTTTAAAGCAAAATACAACCGGCACGTTGTTCCGATGATACGTAGGTACAGTTATTTATTATCTGGAGTGTATTTTATAAGATTCAATTTGAGACTGCTGCACACACTTTATTAATACGAACACCTTGTTAGGTACCTTGAATGGGACGAAAATGAGACACGGGTTTGCCCCCCCCCCCNNNAATCACACTATAATTCAGAGTGCAACAATTACTTATAAGTACGCTTCAACGGCTTAATAGCCGGCAGAGCAATAAAAATTACTTTCACAACTTTGTTAGGACATTTTAACCGGCTATATTTTCCAGCTACTGTTCGTCGTGATGGTGGACATTTTAATGATCATCTATTCCTGTGTATGCTATAGGTGCTCACTGCAGGACCCGACGATTACTCGACACTTATACGGCAATTATTTCACAATACAAAACACAACGATGGCATGAAAATAGGAAAGATCTCCTCAAAATATCAGAGGAATCATTATAACACGTTCGTAGTTCGTGCGTCTTCATGTGCTCACATAAACTTCATAGGTCCTCGAGCACGTTGAGTACCGAATTCGCCATATAACATGTACACATGTCTTCATCATCGTGCAATGGTCACAACTGCAAACCCCTACTTCTATATACAATAATTAGAGAAAATCGGAATAAGTAAGTATTTTCTACAGTTTAAAAATGTTTTAGTATCCTTGTCTTGGGGTTTGTCGCATGCACCACAACAGAATCGTTTGAAAAAATATTCCCTCTGTGAGGAAGAATCTGTGAAAACTATAAACTGTGCAGTCGCCTCAAGGTGTTGGTAGTTTAGTCCAGACGGGTCAGGTTTCAATCGGGATATTTATATTGATTGGTCATACTTTCTCATGCAAATGTTATCTACCTATTTGGTATGAATTGGGTCCCTGAGATCAATTATTGATACTTGTATAATTATTGAGAAGTGGGAACATTAAAATATATTAAACAATAAACTTATACAATATGTAAATAAATAATTAAAACTTTAATTGATTGCACAAATTCAAAATCGTAAAAATTACTTTTAAAATATTTTTTTTCAAATGTTTTAATTTCCATATATTATATTGTAAGTATGCGCTGACGATAATAATAATATAAATAATAATACTAAATATGGGCAATACTAATCTTGTAATATATATATATATATATGTCTCTAAAGGACAGGACAACATATTTTTTTTTTTTTAATGTATTCAATGCTTTATTTTCCATTAGAATATAGACATTAGACGAGCTTAAAATTAGGGTGAGGTCACTTCTTTCCCGAAAAGGAATTGATTTATTTAGTATGCAGTATGCACATTACATGTTGACGTTTTATCTAGTTCCAAAATATGAAAATTAAAAACTAATAAATACAATCAATAATATTATGTATTTATGTGTAATATATTAGACTAGCAACTAGTAAGTAAAGTCGTACATAGGTATAGGTATATTTTAATGTTTATGAATGATAGTAACGATTCCAGAATAATATTTTGTATTATTTTCATCGTACCTATTCTTGTATAGAACACACAAAAAAATATCCATTAATATTTAATTATCTTTTGATGTTAAAATGTATTACGTTTTATTCAAATAAATTACATTATTAATAACTCATGTATAATAGGAACTAAACAAAATTAAATTTTTAATAACAAAATATATAAATCTTATACAGTTATACCTAGATCATATATAAGGGCGTATTAAGTATAATTCTGACGAAAGTAATTTTAGGTTAATTTGAGGGAAGATAAAAGAAGCAGGAATTGGTACCAAAGCACTCACCTCTTAGATACTATTTCAAAGATACTTTCTTGTTTATTGATTTATTTCCGAAAATATGAATTATAATTTATACCTAATCTCTAACTGTATCAAGTCATTACCAACAATACTTTATACTATGTTTAAGGTTTATGGTATATCATTTTTTAAAGTTACGATTATTTAATTTATATTTATACATTAGCAATGCGGACGTCTTATATAATAGTAATCAATTTTTAATATTTTTTTTATCTAAAAGTACCTATAAGTTGAACTATTTACACTAGGTACCTAGTTATATACTATATATTGTAGCTACCTATGTTAATGATTACGCTAGGTACTTATCGTTTTTATTTATAATATTAAATTGTCATTATTTACTATGCCATGGTGGAAATGTATATTTAATTTGTAATATTATAAAAAGAAGAAGAATACTGTCAAAAATAACTATTAAGACTGTTTTTATTTGTCACATTCTTTAAATATTTCAAACTAAAGTCATTATAAATGTATTTCCGCTGTCGTATTAGAGTATTTAGAAGTATTAGAGTGCTCAGTACAGGCGTGGAGCAAAGAACTGGGGAGCAAGAATTTTTTTACAACACAAATACAATTACAATATTCATTTTATTCTTAATTGAAATTTGTTTTCCCAATATTAGTATAATCTTAATGTAATAAATCAATTTATTTATTAAATAACAAAATCTTTTTTTTTTCACATTGCCGCTTTTTCCAAATCGGCCAATTATAAGGCCATTGTTTATGTAAATTTCAATATAAAAATTGGAGAAATAATATGTCTGGATCCTTTCCTGGTTCAGTGGTATAAATTATAAGATACTATAATACTATAAGATAAATACATTACTAGCACTAAAACCGGTGACCAAAAATTAAATATATAATCGCTGTAACCTGGCCATTAGAAGAAAAAATATAAAGTGGTTCTTCTTCTTGTTTTAGGACAGTAAAAGTGCTCTTCAACAGTAGCTTTTCTGATAGGAAATTGAATCTAGTTGGTACTTTGGGGGGTCAAAAGTAAAAATTTCCCAGTAGTTTTCGAAAGCGCCGTGAAAAACAAAATAAAAATTAAGGAAAAATGGGAGTTTTTTTTCTAAAAATATCAATAAAATTTTAATTGTTGGTTAAAAAAGCTTGGGAATTGAATACAAGGCTCCTACTATATTGTTACAATGGAATTTGAAAAATTTGAAAAATCCTTAGTCACAATTTTTTTTTATAAGCATTTAAAGTTCAAAAATTGACAAAATATGGAAAAATCATGAAAATTAGAAAATTATTAAGAATTCGTAAAAATTTTTCTTTTTAAATCTAAGATTTTAAAATGTGATACAAGATTCCTTATAAGATTATCACCTTTATCGAGAAATAAATGTCTATAAGAAAGTCAAATTAAATTTTTATGAGCGTTTGAAATTCAAATTTTTACAATATTGGACATTCACTCGATTTCTCATGTAGCGATTTCCTTATTTTGTTGTAATTCAAAAACGAATAACTGTAGATACATGAAAACTTCACTGATTATTTATATTAGCATTTCCTATATACCATACAATTTTGAAAATATTTTGACTCTTTTTGAGCTGTTTACGGACATTTTCAGTTTCCAATTTTTTTAGTTATTTATTCTATAAATATCAATTAAAGTTTTATCTGTTGGGCCAAAAAGTGTAAAAATTTAATACAAGGGTCCTGATATATTGTTACAATATCAGTTGAAAAATATTAAAAATACATAGGCACAATTTTTTTTTATAAGCATTTAAAGATTTGACAAAATTTATCAAATTTAAAATTGAATAATTATTTTGTAGTTAAAAATGTATTAAAGGTTCAACTTCTATATCTAAGGATTGAAAATTTAAAACAAGATTCCACGTAAGAAGTTTATTCTGTTACCAAAAAATCTAAAAAATACATAAGCACGGTTTACTTTTATAGTCATTTTAAGTTCAAATTTGGACGAAATTACATATTAAAAACCTATAGGCTATAATAACTAATTTAGTTATTTTGTTGTGATTGTATAATATTATTCGTGGCCCGTGGGTAATTGAAATTTGTAAAGTATACTATTATATATCTATTATAGTATCAGGGTTTGTTGTTGACGTATAACGCATTATAAGTACCTAATGGATATTGTGATATGATTAATTTGGAATTTATTATAGGTACCTATAATAGGTCAATTTTTTTTTATACCATAGATAAGTATATAATATGTCTTATACCTAGACTGACATACCGTCTCCGCTCAGAATCGTTTTTCTTATACAATGATATTATATCATTGAAT